>JAVJIF010007941.1:0-188794 GCA_038442645.1 Agave tequilana
TTGCCCAAATCCTCAGTGGAGGTTCCCTGTGTGGGAATCCTGTGTGGACGATATAGTGAAAATCCTTCTGTGTGAAGGCGGGGACGTAGAGCTACGTGCTCGAACCTCAAAACATATCTTGGTGTTTGCGTTTGATCCATCTCTAACTCTCTCTTATATTGTGTCTTGCATTGATTCATATTGTTCATTCATCATACTATATGCTTGGTATTGCTTGTGTGTGCGCCTCACTTGTGTTGAACCAAGAGAGCTTTACATAGCACCTCAACTCTTATTTAGAGGAATTTAGAAGAGATAGTTTAGAGCCCTTCACCGAAATTCAGTTACACTCTTTGGTTACCAAGTGTGTTGCACTTAGTTTTTAATTTCACATCATTTGTCAATAGATTAGCCTTACACCTATTCACCCCTCGCCCCTCTAGTGTACTTTCAGAAATCCTCAACTCGCCTATGATTACAAACAATAGCTCTTGTAATCTAATGACATAATTACCAGTAAAGGAGAGAACTTTGTTCTAATTTATATGAGCTCTTCGCATCAATAGTCTGCAGCTGTGCCAGATTAAAAAAAGATGGTGTGTGTTAGGAACCGCAAGTTTTAACATGAGATTTAACAAATGATCATGACATGACATGATATTGATTAACAACACCCATCGATAGAACAATATCTATGATTTCTTATTGTCACAACTAGTAAGAATTGCAATTCAAAATCATATATGATCTCCCCTTGAGCAAAGAACTGTCTGAACTCATATGACGGAATTTATAGCATGTGTAGCTTACCTCATGTACTATAATTGTCAGTCGGGAAAGAACAATTAGCTTTAATCCAAGTGATGCAGTTTACAGCCTTATACAGCCATTTTCATTTCTATCTTCAAATGGGGATAATATCTGACAAAGTCTGAGTTAGATATCTCAAAAGAATCAAAATCCTTCTTCTCAGGATTGATCTTCAAACTCTGTGTGATATTTAGAAAATGGAGTTCACCACCTTCCACATTTAAATTGTAACTTTACACATACTCTTTTAAATGGCAACTTTATGCACAAATGAATTATCAAGTTGGCAATTCAATATATTGCTTACTGGAAATGGTTTGGGCTGCTTCTGCAGCTGCTCCTGCAAGGGCTTAACATGAGTTCTGTAGATAGGAGCACTTCCTATAACATTAAAATCACCAGGAACAATACCTGACATAGAAATGAGAAATGAGAACAAAATATAAGAATAATAATCGCAAGAAGAGGATAAATAGAGGAAAAGTAAGAGAGACTAAACTAGATAGCAAGAAGTAGACATTAATAATATAAGAATAATAAACTCAGCTATATTGTCAACCATTTTCTCTTACCCCTGTAATAATATAAATACACAAGTATCATGTGCATCTTACTTGGTCAAGGAAAATCTATGCTGATCCATAAGAAGAATCTAGAAGTGAAGCAGCTTAGAAATAGCAATATCCATCGGCAATATCCATCAAGTCTAAGCACACAAATCACGTGCACATAGATCCATTATTGACACATTTTATGGAGTAAATGGTAGCTTTATTTGTTATTGTGTTCAGTGCATGAGCAAACAATAGCTTCACCAGTACTCGAGTTGATGGCAACCAATGCCTGAAGTTCAATTAACTACAAGCCCAAAGATAATCCTACATATGTTAACTACAAATCTGTGCAAGATATGGTATTAGGCAGTAATCTACATGTGATAATGTATCCTGGTTATTAGTTGAGCTTGAGTCGTAGATTAAAAATTCAATCTCAACTTTGTCAAGTTTAAAACTAAAGCTGCTTCAGCTAGAACAGGCTGGATAAGCTAACCTTTGTAAGGGCTGTTTGGATTCAAGGAAGGGGGTGGAAGTGAGGAAGTGAGAAATAGGTTTTTTTTTTCTTTTTGGAAATGACAATTTGTGTGTGTATTTTTTCCGGTGTTTGGTTGATAGTTGGGAAGTGATTGTATTTTCTGGTGTTTAGTTAGTATGTGAAAGTAAAAGTGAAAAGATTGACCACAAAGTTAACTGTAAAATAATATTAAAATAAAAATTAATTATGAAAAAAATGGGACTCTAATTAGAATGTAAGTAAGATTTACATGACCACAAAATTAACTATTTTGAGCTAAAAGTTATTACAAATGAGATTTACATGACCACAAAATTAACTGTAGCACCTGGAAGTGAGGAAATGGTCATGTAAAAAAGGAAAAGAGAAAGGAAAAAAGTTTTTCCATTTTCTTTTTCCGGTGTTTGGATGGACAACGGAAGTGGGAAATGACACTTCCCACTTCTGCCCACTTCCTTGAAACCAAACAGCCCTAAGTGGAACCACATACTCCAATCACTAATTAAACACTCAAAGAGATTAAAAAGAAAAGGCATGGAAGGAACTGAAGAAGGGGGAAAGAAGCCTCAGAGTTAGAAATGAAAACCAGAAAGATAAAGGAGAAAAATATCAAGGCAAAAAAATCACATTGCAAAAGAAAATCACATTAAGCTACAAGTTTTTCATTCCAATCCCAGTGGCTTCGGAGATAAAGACAGACCGAGAGCTTGAAGTCAGACAAAGGGCCAAGTTAACAATCTATGTAATTTTTCTTTTCAGGACATGGATATAGCAACCTGGTTGAGATTAGAGAACTAATGATAATGACACTTGAAGCTTACATATCACTCATAAACCGTCAATGTGGTGTCGAATCATATGTACTATTATTTAACACATAATTGACCATAGCATGCATTTTATACAGGTCATACAACAATTTAATATTGTCCAAAGACTGTACAATTATTGGCTATTTGGCTATTACTATAAAACTATAAGCCATATTAATGAGCTCAATGAAAAGGAAACAACCAGTTTTTTCGTCCCCTCCAATAAAAAAAAACAGAGAGAAAAAGACAGTTTTGGGGTTTCCTCAACTGAATTTACCATATAGTACTCTCTGGATATTTTCATAGCAAAAAAGAAATTTCAATCAACCAAATTTTGGAAAATATGCTGAATTTGACCAATTTGTGTCAAACCGAATTTGGAAATACTGCTGAATTTGAAAAACAAGTCACTGTGAAGCTAGTCTGACTAGCTTTTGACCAAGCACACTTCCTTGAACAGCTATAGTCTTTCATAAGCTGTAAATAGGGCCATCCTGTGCTGTTTTTGCATCAATTCGCAAGATAAATCTTCATAGAACTCTTTGAGCTTCTCCTCTTCATTGATTCTAAGCTTCCATAGTTTCTATCTGAAATCTATTGTTTGAGAGAAATAGTCACTGTGAGAGGAAAATTGTACTCCTTTGAGAGGGCTTTCACCTGGTCCTGGTGGTTCTTGTAAAAGTTTGAGAAGTTCCTAGGTGAAAAATAGGAAGAAAAAGTTCCATTGGAAGCACAGGGACTGACACAGGCTGGAAACTTTGGACTGAACCAGGATAAAAGTTGTGTTTGTGTTTTGATTTCATGCTAGTTGCATTTAATCACCATATCTTGTCCACTCGACCACACAAGTTAGCATTATACTGCTTTGAGCATTTATAATTTGCACAAAACTCTCTTACCTATACAAGTGAAATGTCCTCTTTTCTATCTTAAAAATCCTTCCAACATATGTTCAACAACCATCATTCACCAAAACTTGTACCAATAGTCCAAAAAGTCTGGTTGCTCCCAAATGTTAAACATGTTAAACAGCCGAAAAACTTGTCAGTATATAAGGGGAAATCGAAGGAAAACTAATCATTGGCTGGGAAGGTATAAGAAACAAATAACATAAATAAAACATGAAGCAGTGTGTTTCATTACATAAATAATTTTAGAAAAATTGAACACTATTCCATATCTAGCTTACTTAGAAGCGATTTGGTAATGTCAACATGAAGGATTAAGCCAAAAAAAAAAAAAAAGTGAATTAGTACAAATGTAATCCACTTTTAATGTCTGACTCCTCATAAACTGCAATTGATGTAATTCAAAACTAATATCTCTAGACCAACAATACAACTGCTTAGCACTATATTTGTGATCCCTATCAATGTATGGTGCAGAGATGCGATGCTTTGTTATGTGGCACAAAATGTTAGGCTATAAAGAGACATCATGCAAAGAAGATGAGTGTTACAGAGATGTGAATGCTTCGTTAGATGTGTGATAACACGCGGAGAGATAAGGTGAGAAATGAGGATATTAGTACTAAGATAGGTGTAACCCTATAGAAGAGAAGATGAGAGAAAACCGACTACGATGGTTTGGTCATGTGCGACGTAGACCTACAGAGACGTCAGTCCGGCGAGTAGAGCAGATCAATTTAGGGCAAGTTAAAAGAACGTAGGGAGACCGAAGAAAAACATGGATGAGGTAATACAACAAGATATGAGGCTAAAGGTCTAAGTGAAGTCATATTGCTCGATAGAAGTGAGTGGAGAAAGCTGATCCATGTGCCCGATCTGGCGTAATTCTTCTTTAGTTCATATAGCCTACCCCAAATACTTGGGACAAATGGCTTAGTTGTTGTTGTTGTGTTTATCATGTATAGTGCAATGCTTTAAAATTAATTATCAATGTACTTACATATCAACATCAAATAATAAAAGCCATTTTAAATGGCTATAAATGTAAATGATTGGCTCTTACATATGGAAAAAGATAAATAGGTTTTAAGGAAAAGGGAAGAACAGGAAGAGGTGGAAATAACAACATAACCCAACCTTGAGCAGCATACATGTCAAAAGAAATATGAGGCGATATTTACGGCACTTCACGTCCATGTCAGTAGACCGTTGGTACTTCGGCATGACCAAAGTTCTAAATATCGGATATCAGAATAGTATCGGATGGAGGTTTTTTATATCGGATATTGAATATCGGGAGACATATCGGGCTTCATATCAGACACTATATATAATAAAATATTGATAACTAAAAAGTTGGTTTAGTGTCATAGATATTATCACGAAATAAATATGATGTAATATGCATGCAAAGATGGTAAAATATAATGTACATTTGTACGCAATCGTGAGTCGTACAATAAATAAATTATTTTATGAAATTGGAAAATATAAGATTAAAAGTTGTATAATCTACTTACCTGAAAATCAGCGTTGTCACGTCAATTCACGGAAGAGAAAATTAAGGCTCAATTTTTATTGAGCCCTAACGATGCAAACAGTTATACAGTCGGGTGACGGGTCGCTTTGGGTTCAATACTAATGGGTTAAAAAACAAACCAATTAAAATAAATCCATATTGGCCGATTTTGCGCCAATTCATATCAGGCGCTTTATCGGCCCATATTTCAAATATGGCCCTTTTTGCTCCAAATAATATGAACGAACAATTTCCCCATATACTATCGGCAACAGGTAAAAAACGAGATATCGGCCAATATTTAAAACAAGGGGCATGACAACTCCCCATTTGCCACATAAAATTGTGGGAAGGCAATTATAAGTCTAAAGGAGTAAAATATCATGAAAAGCAAGATAATAAACATACAAATTAACAACCAGTCAACGCAAAGTGCTTACCATGAAGAAAAAATTCATGCAACTCAAAAGCTATAACCACATATATTTTCTATTTTCTACTCTCCAGTTTATTTGATCCAACTTAAAGCCAACCCGTCCATATAAAGGGAAAGCTTTGAAAATCATAAAATGGCACAAGGACCCATAATACAAGAAATAAGATATTAGTGCTTTAAAAAAAGTAGAATGAAGAATGGACCTAATAACAAACAAGATCTTACATATTCAAGAAAATTACTTTTATTATTCTCACATCAAGTTATACCACACAGTATCATATTATTTACAACATATACCAGTTAGAAGATCATGCAAATCACCCTCGATATGCATTCTGATTGGCATCTGATCATTGATTCCCAGCTCAGAATACGATACCTTGATGGTCTTTAATGTCAACTACACCCTAATAAGTTATTCTTCTTTATGAAAAAAGAAAAAAAGAAAACCTGGCTTCTAAAAGATATTCTCTGTGCAGATTTTCCCTACCCTTCTGCTCACCCAAACATCAACAACTACTGACCATTTCAGTCATACTCAAATGTATGTGACTGTAAATTTTATCAGTGTCAAAGGTTTGCTAGCATATATGCTTTCAATTCCATCAATGTTCAATCAAGAGCTCTTCCAATAACAGACCACCATTCTCCATTGACAATGGTTGCCTAGTGCTTCACCACTATGTAGCATGGACACTTCTATGACATAGCCGTGTCGTGTCGGACACGCGTGTCATGTGTATTTTTAAGAATTTGTCACGTGTTGAGTCCATTTCGACATTGCCGTGTCCGTGCAACATAGCTTCCCTATGATGGCTTTTGAAGGTAATGAAAATAAGAATAGTGATGTAAAACAGAATCGCAATCACCTTTGAATACAAATAAAAAAAGCAAAAAACTAGGATTTTACAAGAAATAAAATGAAAAAGAGATATTAGGGTTGGAGAAAGAACCAGATAACTTTGGGCTTCCCACCCCTTACGCGGGCTTCACACCCCTTACATCACGGGCTTCACACCCAATCTCAAGAACCCAAGAGCTTTGAAATTTTAACTGAAAAAGTTTTATTTAATCATTATCTACTTATTCATTGAGTTGAGCCTCTTTATATAGGCTCTTACAAAGTGAACTTCTCGGATATAACCGATGTGGTATTAAAAGAAAGATAAACAAAACATAACATCTCAAAATAAACTAAGGCATAAAAAGGTAACTGACAACTGGCATGATGTCCTCATCACCCAGCTTTTAGATGCTTTCAGTTGCAAGTGTAACTCATTTATATTACTTCTTCTAGTATTGGTTTAACTCATAGGGAAGCAGGAGACCTGGGGCCAGTATATGGGTTTCAGTGGAGGCACTTTGGTGCTGAGTAAGTTAACTTACCAATTCTTTTGTACCACTGGAAATTGATGTTGCTTGGCTATCTGTCTTTCCGCATAAGGAAGTCTCTTAAGTAAGACCATGTATTCAACAGATACACTGACATGCATGCGGATTACTCTAGGAAAGGATTTGATCAGCTATTGGATGTAGTTGATAAACTAAAGAATAATCCTGATGATCGACGCATAATCCTTTCAGCTTGGAATCCTTTGGATCTTAAACATATAGCTCTTCCTCCTTGTCACATGTTTGCACAGGTTAGTAACCATTTGTAACTGTTTGTAAACTGAAATTTTGTGGAGCTCTAATCAGTTACTCTGCAACAGTATAAGACTTAGTTTTCCTTTGTTTATGTCTTTACGGCTTTCAGTGTTTGTAAGCCTTTGATGGAGGCCTTGTTTATGATGGTTTGAACAGTTGCAAGTGTAAGTTCCCTTTTCCTTTTCCTTTGCCTCACTCATGGGGCTATTTTGGGGCAGTGGCAGCAGGTTTGGGATGCGTTGGATGATGCTCGAGAATACCTCCTAGGAGGCACGGACACGGACATGGACACAACATAATAAAATCCTTTAAAAGTAGGAGGCAAGGACATGGTGATATGACAATCCACATGTGTGTGTGTGCATGCATCTATGTATAATGCACATCAAACTTTTAGCGATGAAGGCATGTTTTATTCAGAAATAGAAAGAGAAACAAAGTAAAATGTTAATGATTTATTTATAGCATCTAATCAAGTAATTAAATCAAACAATTAGATAAAATTCAAACCTAATACCTCACTTAGTACAAGTCTATGAAGTCTATCACATATTTGTGAGGTGTTTAGATTTTGTTAACATAATTTTCTTTCATCTGAAAAAACTCTTTATATATTTTTTAAGCAACACATAGCTCTATGGTGTCCGACACACGATCTTTAGATATTTTAGAAGCCGACACGGCTCCGACGCAATTATCTGAATCTTGAAATCTGACACAGATTGTGATATCTAATGATGCTGTCAGAAAAGTATACCCCAGGTAGTGTCTAGAAGGAGAGGCAGTAAGAGCTGGTCTAACATATGAACCAAGACAATTTGATAGAATATAATTGGAAGATATCTCTTCATTCTGATACTTCCAGCATCAACAGCTGAAGCATGAATCAATAAGCAAAAGTTATATTCAGTACCAGTGAACAAATATATTGTTTCAGTCAGTAAATAAAATAGTTAAGTCATATGGAAGGGATCCTTTAAATGCCAACATGAAAATCTTTTCTCTCAATTTATTTGTAATTGCAAAAATTAATGGGCATCTGATGGTAGAGAAAGGAGAGGTCATGATACAGGAGTTCTTCTCAATGGACAATTTGAAACTTAGAGATCAATTTAAAAGAGAGAAAAAACAATTGAATGAGTGAAGTGGGAGAATGGTATTCCATCATATCAGAGGTAAATGTGTCATGCGACTTTTTTATCTGTGAGATAGAGCAGGGGGGGTATTCCTATATCTATTTGATGAGGACATCACGCCAGTTGTCAGTTACCTTTTATGCCTTAGTTTATTTTGAGATGTGTTTTATTATCTTTCTTTTAGTACCACATCGGTTATATCCGAGAAGTTCACTTTGTAAGAGCCTATATAAAGAGGCTCAACTCAATGAATAAGTAGACAATGATTAAATAAAACTTTTCAGTTAAAATTTCAGAGCTCTTGGGTTCTTGAGATTGGGTATGAAGCCCGTGGTGCAAGGGGTATGAAGCCCGCGTAAGGGGTGGGAAGCCCAAAGTTATCTGGTTCTTTCTCTAACCCTAATCTCTCTTTTTCATTTTATTTCTTGTAAAATCCTAGTTTTTTTCTTTTTTTTATTTGTATTCGAAGGTGATTGCGATCATGTATTACATCAAGAATCAGAGCTTTAGTCCCAATCCTCTTCGAATTTTTGCTTTTCCCAAATCCTAAATCTAGATCTGGATCTCTAAATCTAGATCTACTTTGCAAAAAAAATTCGATTATTGTTAGATCTAGATCTAAATCTAGATTTAGATTTATTTAGATCTACTTTGCAAAAAAAAAAAAAAGAAAAAAAAGAAAAGAAAAGAAGAAGAAACAAAAAACAAAAAAAAAAGAAAACAGAAAAAAAGAAAAAAAAAAAAAAAAATAGAACAAAAAAACTTTACTGTTCACAGTGAACAGTAATCGACCGATTACTGTTCACAGTGAACAGTAATCGCCCTGTTACTGTTCAGGTGAACAGTAACCTTCAGGTTACTGTTCGTGTCCCTCAAAAGCCCCAACATTCGTCCATTCTGAGCTTGTTTCAAGCTCGATTCGAGCCGTTTTCGAAGCAGCGGTTTCGTGGAGAGCAACACTACACATCTATAGCCTTCATTTCTAGTTCAAGCTTTGGTCGTCTGCCAGATTCAGCTCAGCAGATCAGCGCACCACAGTTCACAGTTTGTTTCTGCCCCAATTAGCGTCGATTTTTGCTCCATTCTCGAGGTGATATCCTAACTTGATCTGAATCGTTAACTATTAGATTACTTTCAACTACTATATGAATTGTTATAATTTGTTGGTTGAAGTGTTATTTGCTTCGATCTAGTAGTTGCATTAGCATTTATCGTTTTTTCTCATTTTAGGAATGCATTTTTTTTGCATTTAGAACTTAAACTTTAGGGTATTTTATTTAGTGCATACATTTAGTTTAATTAACTCTAGGGTTCTCCACTGCATCTACTTTTTGCTTGAGTCATCATAACTAGTCAGCAGTATAGGGACCCCCACTTAGACCAGCTACACAAACTCCATCAGGGTCATATGTCCATTCATGATTATATTGCCATGTTTAAGGACTTAACCCATCGCAGTGATGTGAGAGAGCAGCCCTTCTGAGACTCTAACTAGGCTTGTTTGGGGTTTACGACCTAAAATAAAACGTGCTATGATTACTGGCCCCTATGACTTAGACACTGTTGAAGATGTCTTTGATGTTGCATTAAAGTTGGACTTGACTTTCAAAACGCTAGTCAATGCTAAGGCTAAGTATTATAAATGTGAGGGATATGGACATTATGATTATCAGTGTCCTTCAGAGAGTCAACATGTTAGAATTGTATCTAGTGATGAAGTTGATGTCTCGAAGGTTATTGAGGAAGTTCATGTCCCTCCCAAGACTGTTACTATAGACACAACAGTTGGTGCCGACACACTGGTTATTGATGAAATTCACATGTCTAATAGTGCCAGTGATGACGTGAATGAGATAGTTAAGACTACTACATTGTATTTTCATGTTGCATACATTGATGATATCACTAGACCGATAGCAATTTACAATGATACCCACAAATTTGCTACGTACCCATATAGTACTTTACAGGAATTTACGATTGATAATAAGGTGATGTTTATGAGTCGCTTCTGTGAGGAAGGAGGAAGTGCACGCATGGCCTAAAGATTTCGATAGGGCTCTGAAGAGGATTGCTTCCATTGCTTGCGAGTTGGATAGCCCATGGGATCCTGATATTAGTTCCGTCTTCAGCAGGGATGATGTGCCTTGGTCTACTCTCTATGTCTTGATCGAGCTGTCGTTTTTCACAGGCAACCCGTCACGGAGACCAGTTCCACGTTCGCCACCATGGTATCAACACGACGTACTAGTGATGCTGCCTCGGCCACCACCTTGGCCCGATTGATATGCTTCGTGAGGAAAGTCCTCACTCGACAGGGTCGGGTTTCTCTCACCCGGGGGAATTGATGAGGACATCACGCCAGTTGTCAGTTACATTTTTATGTCTTAGTTTATTTTGAGATGTTGTGTTTTATTTATCTTTCTTTTAGTATCACATTGGTTATATCCGAGAAGTTCACTTTGTAAGAATCTATATAAAGAGGCTCAACTCAATAAATAAGTAGACAATGATCAAATAAAACTTTTTCAGTTAAACTTTCAGAGCTCTTGGGTTCTTGAGATTGGGTGTGAAGCCCGTGGTGCAAGGGGTGTGAAGCCCGCGTAAGGGGTGAGAAGCCCAAAGTTATCTGGTTCTTCTCCAACCCTAATCTCTCTTTTCATTTTATTTCTTGTAAAATCCTAGTTTTTTGCTTTTTTTATTTGTATTCGAAGGTGATTGCGATCCTGTTTTACATCACTGGGATTATTGAAAACCAGGGGGAAGACTGTAAGGCACAATGCAGACGTGTCAAGATACTCTCTTGATGCATTCCCATCCCATATATGTATACCCTTTTCCTGTAGGACCTGTTACAAGAAGCAAAATGAAACGAAAAGAACAGAATTAGGTTGTTCACAAGCCTTGCAGGTCAAAGAAGAAGACAGGTTCTATCCAAGTATATGCAACTAATAAAAATAGGAATTGTCTGAAATCATGTCACAAAGCTTATATATATAGGCATGACAGAGAGTATCCTTTTTAGTAATGAAGTAATTGTATGTTTGCATTGGTAGAACCACTGATGAAACACAAGAGTTCTTCAACAACACCTCGCCAAAATACTCTCTATCAGACCAACAACAAGTTAGTACTCACAGCTAGTTGGAGACAAAAGAACACAAAAAAGACTCCTTATTCTAACCAAAACATAACATGAAGAAAAAAAGAAAAGTTTGATGGTATCAAACAAAACACAACAGAACCAACATGAAATCCTCTATGACCAAAACAATTAATTGACAAGATGGTGGTGAGACGGGCAGCTTATGGAGAATAAGGCAATACAGAAGCTTCAATGAAGGTGGAAAACATAGAAAAAGGGGAAAGATCTACTAAACAAAGACAATGATTTGACAAGATAACTTGCAACCATTGGTTCAATGGACTAAAGCCTTATTTACAGCTCAATGTATTTTTTACTGAAGGTAAAGAATAGATGAAAGATGTTGCAACATTTTCATATGAACAAACATCCAATAACCAAAATTGAATATCTTTCCAATCTTTCACAGATACAATACTTAAAAAATTTCAAATATTTCACAGATCAGTAGTAAACTGCAAAATCCTCCCATTTGGGGATTGTTTCAAAAACTTAATTACTATCATAATGCTTAACTAAATGTTCAAACCACCGAGAAAGACAGCATAACACAAGAAATAAAATGAGTTAACACGTCCATAATATACCAACTATAATGTGCTCAATTTGTATTCATTTAGATGGAGCTAGGTTTCTCTATGATAGGTACTACCTTGGTTGTGAGTAGAGGAAAAGATCTCAAATTGAACCGCATCTCAAGGGCATATGAACAAGAATAAGATATTTGGCAAGTCAAAACAAGTTATTGTAATGAAAATGAAACATTCACCAGACTGGTATACACCTGACAACAAAACTTTGAGAGTGTCCCAGTCCCAGTCGTGTCATTCTTTTCAGCACCGTTTGCTATAATATCTTCGACAAGTCCAAGATACGTGTATTCCTCACGTCTTTCAAATATCATTTTTGAAAGAAATGGAAGTGCTCAATTTCAAACTTGTCAACGCGAGAATTAGTATCAGTCGTTTCACCATTATGCAGAGAATGAAGGTTGGATATAGAACTTTGAACACGTACATATGTCGTGAAAGAATATGTAATGTTGTTATCTACCAACGGGAAGGACGAATACCACGGTTGAAAAACAGTCAAGTTGATTGGAGGGATGAAAGTGTCACAATCAAAACTTGTCTCTATATCTGTGAAATGAACGGCAGCACATCCTGGTGCATTCAGAGCTTCCCTGCAATCAAGACTCATAAGCACTTTACATCAAAGAAAATTGTGAATACTTCTCACATGGGCCAACCGTGAACTCACCTTAATATTTGACCACTCCTATAACATTCACTTTCTCAGTTGTAAAGCAATAAGGGGACGCAGCCAGAAGGTCTAAGGAGAATTCATGCTCTCACAGATAACAACATTCTCTGCTGCTGCGATATAAGAACTTCCAGAACGAGTCAGCACAACATTCAGACGGCGAGGCAAAGGTCTGTTCCGATCAGGAATGCTCTCCCAAAATTTTCTACCCATTATCACAGCGTTCTTTTTCAAGGGTTCTGATGTAGTCATCATTAGCTCCTTAAAAAACTTGAGGTCAGATGGCAGCCTCCACGGCAACTTCCCATCCTTCCCTATACCCATTTACCTAGTGGCGGCAACAGCAACTTGAAAAGTTCTTCGAAGCTCATGGAACATGTTACTATTTGCAATACTTTCCGAAAATATCTAAATGCCAAAACTATAGGGCAACGCCTCTTAAGACTAACACCTAAAAGACAACATCCGCTGGAAAATGATACAACTGAAGTTGGTAGAAAAAATAGATAAAATTTTAATCATGATGAATTGGCCGACATTATAAGCGCATTGATATGTTATAAACAGATGCTTTAAAAGAAAAAAGTAATCAGTCAGAATGAACATATAATGCTAAAACGTTTACTTTAACGTGTGGGCTTGAGAAACCCTTGGAAGGAATCGCGGAGAAGAATGGCCAGAAACTCATCATCTGGACCGAAAACTAGCAGCAATCAAACAACCAAGACTTAACTATTACTACCTTCATGTAATGTACCAAGTGCTACATTTTGCCCTGTGTGAGAGCAACAACAATGATGCTTGAATGGTAATTCTCCACAAAAAGTGATTCTATAAGACAAATTATATGAAAATTATTATTATTAACAAATTAAATCTCACAAATTTTGTCGTCATATTCGTGTTTTGCCACAAAACAAATTACTATAACAAGTTATTCCTTCTACCAACATAATTTCAATTTGAAAATCAAACAAAAAAATATCAAAATTTTACCTTTCTGTGGCGGTTACCGCCGCCAGGTCTGAGGCGGCCGGAATCGACGCCGGCGTCGCCGGAGCAGAAGTGGAGAATAATGGAGATGGGAGAGGTGAAGCTGTGGAATTAATTAGCAAGAGAGAGATTCCGGTGCCCTATTCCAAATTATAGCCCAAAAACTCAAAAGCCCACAAATTTGATTTTGGACTGTTTTTTGTGAATGGGAATGAATTAAATTTCTATATTTTGATTATACTCATAGTACAACACTAGATTTCATAGTTTTTGATTTATTAGGATTTTTAGACAATTTAAACGGAGACTGAAAATTTTGACTTTTTGGTCCGTTGAACTATTTATTATTTTATTTAATAAATATCTAAGTTTGCTAAAACAAACTTATTATTGCTGATTTAGTAAATAATTTGTCATGAGAAAATATTAACATTTCATAATTAAATTTTTGGAAAACTATTTTTTAACCATTACTAATCATTATAATTAGTATTTTAGACAATTTAAACGGAGACCAAAAATTTTGACTTTTGGTCTGTTGAACTATTTATTATTTTATTTAATAAATATCTAAGTTTGCTAAAACAAACTTATTATTGCTGATTTAGTAAATAATTTGTCATGAGAAATATTATTAACATTTCATAATTAAATTTTTGGATAACTATTTTTTAACCATTACTAATCATTATAATATATATTATAAATAATTATTATTTTTAGTTATGAAAATTTAACTTAGTTTCTAACATAATATGCTAATATACAGGTGAAAAATAAATATAAATATTAAAGTAATAATAATAATTAACAAAGCAAACTAATTTTATTAAACAGAAATTAATATATACTTTTTCCCCTCATCTTTCAAAATCAACAAATTTTGAATAAATACTTTCTAAAAATCATATACATCTTTCATAATGAACATATTTCAATTTTACAAGTTTTTTAAATTCTAAACAAGGATTATGCCAACTCATTAAATTCTCCGTAATAGCTAAGTCTGTTATTTCGTTTTTGAGTTTTTTAATCTTTGTTTTATTTAGTCTTTACTTTTTTTACTGTTCCTGTTTTTCTGTTCATTCTTAGATTTTGAATATTGTGGAAAAAGAGACGATCAGCAACCTTAACGTCTTCAGCAACGACCCGGGGAGTCAAGAGCTTAAGAGAGTACTATTTCATCATTTATACAAAGGCAATTGGAGTTTGATATATTAAAGCGACATTATTCAGTTTCCTCCATCATTTCAAAAAATTACATACTTCAAAAATATTAATATTAACATTAGGTTCAAATGTCCATAATTTTCAACTATCATATCTATAAATTATTTCGTTCTCCTTTGTGATTCTCTTTCGTTTTTATGGCAATGTAGTCACGCAAAATTTATGTAAAAGCCATTTTGTTATGCTTATTAAATGTAATAAACATGAACTCTTCTATAGATTGCTTTTTAGTATCTCGATTATTTTATTTGCATACTTGAAAGAGACAGTATATTGTCCATTACACTGATTTATCCTCCTGTTCTAAAAAAATATGGTGATGCTAGCTAGAATTCGATTCTAGGTGAATCTTTGTTAATTAGCTGATAATGCAATTTTTTGAAATTGAAAAAGTAGAGTCTAATAATAATTTACTATGGAATCTAAAGTCCCAATCCCAATAAATTTTCCACACAATATATAATAACATTCGAATATGGACTCTTAAGTCCAAAAGACAATAAATTCTCCACCCCATAATCCTAAACATTCCTTAAAAAGTTAAAGAAAAAACAGAAAAAAATATAATCCTAAACAAGAATGCTGCAATTGTAAAGTATGTGTCCCAAACCTTGTGAATTTGTTACTGAACAAGAAATAGATCCTGAAAATATTGTGGAAAGTTTCAAAAAAATTCAGAAAATGTACACAAATGGAACTGAACCTATCAAACTTGCATTGATAATTCTCTTTCTCATCTCTTCTAGCCACCTATCTCAAACTAACCCATGTCCAATTCAACTTCTCTGAAACCCAAAATTCTCCTTGAATTTCAAGACAGTTGTCAATATTCCCCAAATTTGGATCCAAAAATTTGCTGCAAGAGAACAATATACAAGAACCTCAAGATCAAAAACCACAGAATGACATAAAAGAACCTCAAGATCAAAAACTTGTAAAATATAAATACTGTAAACTACAAATGGCAGCCAAATTTATATCACAAGATTAAAAGAAAACACGCTGACAAGTCAGTTTACAGCCAAAGAACATCTCAGTTGCAGCCAAACAGACACTAAACTGGAGAAAGAAAATAAAACAGAATAAAGACTGAGACTTCCGCGCCTTCAGCCCTGCTCCTCGCCATCTGCCGCATCCCTCTCCTCTGCAGCAGCTGCCATCAGCTCGTCAAAGTTCTCAGTCTTACCAAGCAATATCTCAATCTGAACATAAACAGGAAGACTCATGTTAGCGAGCACAACATAAAATACCAATACTACAAGTTATGTAACATGCAATTCCATCTCACCTTTGCCTTTTGGATGGGTCTACCCCTCAATTCATCTCTCATATCAACCGTGGATGTCATGATCTCTGCACACGAAATTTAACAGACAAATAAAACAGAACCCTGAATAAGGAAACAGTGAGCCAAAGTTGTTACAAAAAAGGTACAAGAGCATATTAAGGGGAGAATCTCACTTTTCTCGACAGCAAGACCATTATTTTTTAGAATCTCCGCAATGGTAACAACAGTTGCAATGGCTGAGAAGTAATAACAAAGACCAGAAAATCATGAATGTTGCAAGAGTTATATAAGTAAAGCAGACAAGAATCAGACTCAAAATTTGAAGAAATTCGCAAAGAGGAAGAAGAATAGTTTATATAAGCTTGTCGAGCAAAGCATCAAAACTTAGCATTAAAGCACAAGCAAACTACTAGATTACAGATATTTAAAAAGAATTTGAGCATAATGCATATTTAATGAAAGATAACGGGAAGCAAACAACGAGGGGATAGCATAAAAAGAAGAAAAAACTTTCATCACGAGCACCTACTAACAAAAAAACATACTGTGCATACTATTTAAGCACAAGTATGCAGTAGAAACTGAGACATTCTAGAAAGGCTCTGCACACTTGGACAGGAACTATTAGTTGTACTATTATTCATCATTCAGTCAATTGAATTCCAGGAGGAGGGGCATGAAGCTGTGTAATACCCTGTAAAAGAAGCCAAAAAGAGAGAAAATCTAAAGCACTTCAGCTTTCAAAATGGAAGCATTCATAATTTGATGAGCATTCACTGGATCTACTCTTATAATTATAGAAATCCATGTGTAAATTATTCTTTGATTTTCATTAATCCAAATACCACAAATGAACTGGGATGCCATTTATATGGTGCCTACGCCTAAAAAATGCTCTATAGTGCACAGGGCTATCTTAAACAGGAATAGTTGGAGGTTGAATATCACAAATCCAGATCCTCTCACTAGTAGCAAGGAATAGAAGCAAAAACTTAGCTCTGCTGACAAATCAACTGTTATACAGAAAAAAATCATTGTGCAAACCCATAGTGCTTGATACACATTTAATTCAGTTTCTGTTTTGAAATACCTTAAATGAATAATAGGGTACATCAAGAACTGAAAATTCAAATCAAAAATTGTTTTATAAAAGCAAGACACCGAATCCCATTTGCAGTCCCGTTTGGCATCTTGTAAGGAAAGATCACAATAAGAACAAGATGGACAATGATACAGTTAAAATATGCACTCTTGACACTTATATTAGATATTCAAACTCTCAATGGCACCACCAGTCTGAGATAGTATCATGCAAGTATGAAGTGCAGCATGAAATGACTCGACAAAGAACTGGATTGGCCCACAACATAAATTTATGTCAATCTTGAGGAGCCAAAGTGTCACAGAACATAATATTGTATGCTTCCTAGTTCCCGTAGAGCAGGAACAGACTTAAGTTCAGTATCGCTGACCAGAGAATAAACTGACCACACTGTTTGTAAAGATCTTGGTTTGGTAAAGGGTAGAATCCAAGATGGCAGGCAATAGACGAACACAAATGATATAACTTTGTAGTTTTTCTATTCAAGTAACATAATCCCCAAATATCAGGTCCTCTTCCAATCACTTAACTAGCCTTTCATGTCTTGAAGAGAGAATGGCAAGGAAAGAAGATTCCAAATTTTTTCACCAACTCAGTTAATCATTGAAATATAAGAAAGTTCAGAAATTCTAGGAAGAAAAAGGTTGCTAATTCATGAAATAAGGTTTTTGAACTAGATAAAAGAGTATAGGAACCCAAGTGTCGGAACAAATGTAAATGAGATGATTCAGAAAAAGATTTCAATATTCCTTGTCATGGGTTTAGAAAAATCATTAGCCAATGGCCCACAACATGGCAGCTATGTCTTAGCAATGGAAAAGATGAACAGAGCAAAAGATTGTATTAAATGAATAAATTAATACCTAAAAAAATTGATGAGATGAAAAAAAAAAGGAGACTGAGTGTTATATTACTATTACTTATGGAGTAAATCCTAAAAAATTCAATGAATTGTTGTTCTACCTGAACTTCATACAAGCAAAAAAAAGAGAGATTGTTCTCAGAATGTGACAACTAGGCTAGGCATCTAATTTGATTCTAATATAACCAAGTCTGTGGAGAACGTCAGGCTATTCCATATCCATTTGGTGTTTTGTGCTTGCATAAAATACAAACTACTTAGATGTATTTAAAACCGCAGACATGCCATGCATGTGCCATGACAAAAGAAATATGTCTTGCGTGTTATTCTCCAGCATTAATCATAAACAAATGGAGAAGAAGTGAGATATACAGTATGAATAGAATTAAATTAGAGAACCGTGAGTAATGTTCTAATGAACAATTAATATGCCACTATCCAGAAACGCAAAATAATAAATTTATGAAGAGACATAACAGTCCTTTTCTACATAATGCAAAACACATATTCAGGATAACACACAATTATAGAAAAGCATCCGTGTGGGCATTAACCAATAAAACAGCCATAAATATTTGTCAGGTAAAACAATGAAGTAATAAAATCTTTCGAACGGGCAGACAGCCATGAGCAATTGAGATGTAAACAATGAAGAAACAAAATCATTCAAAAAAGGCACACAGTATAGTTCATCATACTTCATGCCTTCACAAAGCCAGGAAAGCCTCTGGGGGCATGGATTAGGGGTCAAGATATTAATTAAAGCTGAAGATCTCGACACTTAGACTAGCAGTCACACAAACCATCACCTAAAAACATAATAGTCGAGAAAATGAATGTATTCTTCTCAACACAACAACAATATCAAAGTAAGCAAACACTTTTCCCATCAACAATCCCAGTAAAATCTCAAATTAAAGAGGCATTTAATAAAGTTTGGAAAACCGCTTGCACTCCTCTTTCTATAATCCTTTTTTACAAACCTAGCTAGAGTACTTATCTATCCTAGCATCAACATTTCCACCTTTACCCAACATTCCAATTCAAATTGATAGCTCAAACTTTGCTGATACCTACCAACCAAATGAACAAGTATTTAGGCGTGAGCATATCTGCTTGCTTTCTACACCAGGAACTATGCAGATGAACCCCCAACCCCATGAGGGTGATAGTAGATGTGTAATCAACTTAATCTATAAAAAGGACAAATCTGAGATTTCAAAACTCAAAGTTCCAATAAAGTCAGGCTTGCCTCCAAGAGAACAAGATCATACACAAAACTGATTAGATATGATAAAAAAACACTTAGTTAAGATCTTAAGCAACCCACAAAGACACTCCGATACCATATTCAGGCAAAAGACAATATTTGATGTCCTCAAGGCAAACAATGAATAAATATTATCTTTCTCTAAATCCATCAGGTTCCAGCTTAGCCTCTTCGTGCTTGCATCTTAGGAGCAAAGCAAAGGTATAAGTGTTTACCATATACTTATTATACACCCTCAGCCATAGCTATACCTCATTTTTAAGAAACTTGTCTCAACCACCAAGACCCTTAGCAAGCCAAAACTCAAATAAGCTTACAAGAGAGAAGGTATAACTTTTATAAGGTCGATAATGACATAGCTCCATATAAAGAAAGTGTAGCCACTAATGCCCTTGATAGACATTAATAACATGATTTGAACAAAAAAAAAATTATCAACGCAATAATCAAAATTAATGACTTTAATGTTCATGCTCTACCAAAGTTCCGTGATTCAGGGGTGCTTGAGCTATTGCCAATAAATCAGATATACACCAATTCAGTACTCATTAACTTGTGATAGTATTACAATTATGACAATAGCTATGCAGCACCAAATTGACCAAAACGTTCTGCAAATAATAAAGTCATCTACACATTGAACTTAGAAATAACTGGTTAGCTTCGATCAAGGACTTCACAGTGTCAAATCCTTTCGCATAATGGGAAAAAATTATTGCTTTAACCAAATTTTTTTTAAAGATAATTAGTAATTACCCAATTGAACATATTGAGGTGTTGAATTCTATAACCAGAAGTCAATGTCACACAGAAAGGACAATTTATACTTTTGGTAACAAAATGCACACAACAGAATTATATGCAAATCTCATACTAATTAGCATATAAGATACTAACTAGCTTGTTCGCGATATCCTAACATAATCAACCAATGCAAATCCCTCATCGCAATATATTCACAATAACCACAATATCCACTGCAATATAAGACTCAACAAATCGGATTCCATGAGGAATATAAAGAGTGTGCAAGCTATTAAATTCATAACAGTTAACTATCAGGACTAATAAGAATATATATATAGATAGATAGATAGATATAGTGTGTGTGTAATCCTCAAATAAAGTTAAAAAAAATACCCATTCCGAGCGCAGAGAGCTCGACTTCATTATGTTGCTGCATATATCTCTGCACAAACAAATCTCACAATCTAAGTACCAGATCCCTGAACCCAAATAAGTTTAAAACGCAGAAAATTCCAACTTTTAACCAACAAGAGCTAGAAACAGACAGAAAAAGTCTAGGGTTAGGGTTTAAGAGACTAACCTTGGCGAGATTAACGTAGAAGAAAAGGGGCTTCTTCGTGTTGGAGACCTGGATGCGGTTCTTCTTGTGCGAATCGCTGATGCTGAGGTTGTTCACAGCCTCAGTCACCTCCTCCATGATAGCCAGATCGAAGATCGAGAAAACCCTAACCCTAAAACTCTTTCGAGAGAGACGAAGGAGAGAGAACAAAAACGAACCCCACAGAACAAGCAAAAACGAAATGAGCTGACCCTAGCTTTTATATATATATATATACACACACATATGCTGCAACTCGGACTCGGATTCGAACCCAGACTCGGACGCAAACTAATGTTCCGACCAAAACCAAATCTTTCTTGGCTGGGCTGCATGTACTTGCCTCGTCTCTCTTTTTATTAAAAATATAAAATATAATAAATATACTAGTAGTTATCACCGATCAATCAGTTAGAGGAGGAGGAGGAGGAGGAAGAGGAAGAAGGGAGGGGTATCCGAGAGAGGAAGGAGGAGAGAGGGGTCAACGCTGCTCTCTCTCTCTCGCAGATGAAGACGGATGGACGGAGAAAGTTTCAGAAAATCTTTCTTAAATCGGTTTTGATAATATAATACTAGTATACTACTGTCGGACAGTGAAAAACCGACTGACGACGACAATGAGAGGGAGAGAGAAGGGCAGAGAGAGGAGGAGGGAGAGCGAGAGGGAGGGAGAGGGGGAAGAGGGAAGAGAGAAAGAGGAAAGGCGGAGAGCCAAAGGGAGAGGTGGGGGAAGAGGAGAAATGGCAGGCGACGGATCAGAGCAAGAGAGAGACGAGGAGAGAGAAAGAGAGGAAATCTAACAGACAGATGGACACAATTTGTAAAAAAATCACCAAGAGAAAACCTGCGAACCCTCGTTCACTTTTGATTAAGAAAAGAAATTTCTTACGACAGTTCATGTTAATTACATTTAATGCGTGACAAAAATGACTTTACTCACGGTTTATCTGACTATGCAATAAAAGTAAAGAGGAACTGAATGATTGTGGATATAATAATTGAAAAATTAAAAAGTCACACAGGAGAATTACATTTGAACGATGTTACTTTTTGAAATAATGAAGGAAATCGAACTAAGTGTCACTTCAATTTTTCAGGCTGCCACGATGTTTGGATAATGAACCACTGTTATCTTATGGGCGATAAATTCATTAACAACTTTCACCACTCTGATTGTTAAAAAAAAAAAAAAACCATACAAATGGAACAAAACATGAATGCTAATTCAGAAAATCATACAAAAAAAAAAGGTTAGATTTAACATAATAATAGAGTAAGCCACACGCATTCAAATGGAGTATTTGAACGCAATTCAAACAATAGGGACCCAGATTGTGACCAAGCTAATACTTTTGGCTAGAGCACATCAATCTCTTCTTACTAAATAAAAAAAAGTAAAATAAAATTTGTTTTTTTAATATCTGTTCTTAATTTGAAGAAGGGACATGAATACATCGAACAAAATGGTGGCTTAAGTTACATATAAATCTCGCATCTTGGATTATGTTCAAACCAAAATCAAATACTTTTAAATTTCTTGAATCACTTTAAACTCTACAATACATTTTCCACTCTCATTGATTCTCATGTCACCAAAAAGAGATTGCCGAAAGAGAGAGAAAATCACCCACAGCAAAATTATATTATTCATAGCGAAATATTCACAATAGTATGAGATGAACTGATAGGGGTGAATAATGAATCAATCATAACAAAATCGAAATCCTACAAGCGAGAAGCAGCCATCATCAATACTCAAAAACATTCAACTTTGAAGTTCGTTAACTAGAAATAACAAAAACCATGCTGTTGTTAATTCTTTCAGAATTAATCCAAACCAGCTACACATAATAAAAACTTTAAACTTTGTTACACAGACTGCAGTTCCAAAAGACATCAATTTATCAGCATCGTTAAACATAATATCAGCCATCGCTGATTCCAACAGCCACTTCCCACATCAGAATGACGCTATCGGCTATCCACAAAAAAAGAGAACAAGTGAAACATTGTGAGCACTACACCCATTCAGTCAGCCATTCACTTGGGAAGACTAAGATCAGTATATATGGTATTTATATATATGCAACAGCTATGTACCGTTAGAGAAAGTAAGCTCCTCGAGTTTAGTCCCATCCAGACGCAACGATTGGTCCCTGACCGTAATCGTAGCCCTGACAATAGTAATGGGCCAGCAACTCCCGAGCTTTGTCCACCACTGTTTACCTCCATAAGAGTGAGAATGATAATTCCCTCTCCTCGTTTGGTATGCTTCCTGCATAAGCTCAGCCAGAGCCTTGGCTAATGGCTGTTTACATCAAAGCGGTTGCTAAACCAGAATTGCCGGTGTGCCCAGTTCTGCTGATTCGGTGAACATGGTCGTCTATGTCCTTAACAAACCGAAGTTGAGAACATGTGCACCATGTGGGGTATCAAGACCATGTGCAGCAACATCTGCAGCAACCATGGTAGGAGTATAACCACGCTTGAAGGAATACAAAGCTTTCTCCCAATCCTGCAAATAGCAAAAGAGCAAACAGCTAACATCAGAAATAACCATGAGTTGCATTACAATAAGGTCTCTTCTCAAAAGATGAATCAATAGCAGAAAGAATTGACCAACTGCAGTTATCTAAATTTCAGCACACAAAATTTATTTGATAGTTCTACATGTTAACAAGGTATTTTCAGAAACATGAAAACATACCAACATGTACCAGTCCAGTATAAAACTATTATAATCCTCAAGCAGTGTAGATCAATTGATTCACATATTCAGTTTATCAATCATTAAAGTTTTGAGATAATATATTGAATTTTAAATGACAAGGCACAGAAAATTCAACAAGCTTTTGAACTGTGAAGGATTGACAAAATTAGGATTATTTAGAATCTGTTCTGGACAAATAACAGTCTTTCTTCCATTCAGATAAGGATGAGGAGCATGCATGACAAGAACACTACTCTAATATCCACTTTGCCATTGACAAACTATGATATAAATATCAATTGTGTACTAACCACAGTAGCATGAACGTCTTTTAACACCTTTACCTTTAAAGGACACAAACATTTAAAACTCAAATAAAATCATACGGGTTATTATATTTCAGCATACACACTAAATAAGAAACACGACATGAGATATTCATCTAACATCTAGTATACAGAACTATATGAGTTGTATAATCTGAGAATAATGAGAATAACTCAAAGATAACAAGAAGTAGAAATTTAGAGAACGTAATGTAACTTACAAACTGAGAACGATCACCATGTATAGCTGTTGCAGGAAAGCCATTCAAAGACAACGAGTATTCTCAAGGATCTGCCCCTCATTTTGTTTCCGCGAAAACCAACGTCAAGGCTTTGCTGGAAGTGCAAAAGGTATAAATATATGCATCACTGTAATGGATTATTTCTATTAATTTTCAGGGTTATATTGGTTAAAATTATGACCTCTGCGAGATCGTGACACCTGACAAATCTCACAAATCATGTAGGTTCCAGATTTGATCTCATCAAGCTGATTTTACCTAACCACCTGGCTAACAGGACAACTACAACAACTTGACACGTGGTGGGCGATAATTGCGGATCTGAACCGTTATCCTCGCCAACCAGCGTGATTCCTACACCACTTTATCAATTACAGTTGGGACGTTACGTGCAATTACGATCATGGGCTGATCCATAGGCGGAGATCTCGGAGACCACGACTCAGCTCTTCAACACTCAGCTATAAAAGTCGATTTCTTCCTCCTTTGCAAGGGATCGAACCCTACAGAATTAAATTTGTAATAGAGTATGGAGAACTCCTTGTAATCTCTCTGATTTAGTGAAATCTCTCTTTGTTCTGTGATTTTTTTCTTCTTGGGTTTTTTCACGTAATTCTCTGGTGTTTACGTTTGATTTATATTATCATTTATCATATGAGTTTAGACAAATTCTCTCGAGAAATTTACCTATGCATTTTGGTGCTTTCATTGAGAGCTGTGAGTCCACGCTCAAAGTTCTCCAAATTTCAAACCCTCTACCCTCCTCAAAAAGCCTCTTCAAAGTCTGTCAAGCCTCGCTTCCTAAAATACGCTAGAGCGGAGGCGCGACGAGAATCGGTGACATATATACGCGATGAGAATATCCCACGTATACACGCTAAGCCTAAAGTGACATAGACAAGTTGTATAAATCAACTATAATAACCATACTAACCAACGCAACATAACATATAAATTTACACATGATAACATTATCCTATGAATAAATCAAATAGAATAATATAGAGTCCAAGGAATAGATCATTTGAAACGACGAGAATAAAAAGGAGACATGAATAATACCAAAACTAAGTGATCAAGCAATAGAACTACGAGCTCTTCGGTAATGCGTGTGATCCTCCCCAAATACCTAATCAACAGAAGGTAACAATCATAGATCTGGATGTGCAAATTCAGAGGAGCTTAGAAAACTCCAAATGAGTGTAAAATGAGGGAAGGTGCATGTGCATGTGCATGTCTCATGTGCACATAGTATTATACTACTAATATAAAATATACTGAATGAGAAATATCATGAATAAAACTGAAATTAAAAGACAGTATAGCATAACATAACATCAATCAACATATCACAATTATATTATAACTTAAAAGTAAAGAGGATCAGTCTGTCATAATTATATGTCCGGTCAAGTGTCTATTACATTATATATGTATCATGTATCTATCAAGGAATATAGGCATATAACAAGTAAGCATGCAACTAAGGTGTATTATATCAGTCTGTTGTTATTAGTTATATCGGCGAACACCAATAGCCACATATAGTAAACGCATTCCATACTACGCCTACTATACATGACAATCAGAGTCATATGTTATTGAAACTGACAGAAGGAGACATTGTCCATGTTTTAAGAGGGTCCGGTACATACTCGGAACCACGACCCAAACTCCTGGCGCTAAACCAGGCCCTACAGCTAGGTAGTTAGGTAACATGAATAAAAGGACATGTAACTTGTATAACATGTATAAACAGGAACAAGAACAGGATGGGGTGTCAGTCACCCCACGGGAATCCTGTAGTAAAACCTTCTTTCGACTGCGCAACCTATATCCTAGGTTTACCCAAAATAGAAACGTCTCCTCCATCAATTTCCCTAGTCCCGGTATAAGAATGTTATTTAGATTATCAAAATTATTTAATGTACATATATCTAGATCACTGGGATAACTCAATAATAGTAACGATAACAATATCAACAGTGATAACTGAATATAAGATAAGCAGGACGATGTTGTTACCATATAACAATATTTCCCAACGACTTTAGTAATATGAACAGTATTTGTATCAGGTAAATGTCATGTAATATGGGCCTAGTTTTCCATGTAAAAAGTTGATAATTATTTTCTTAAACATTTATAATAATGATATGAAGACATAAACAAAATAATCTGGGGCAAATATTCAATTACTTGTACAAGAATTTAAATCATGAAAGATTACAATGTTCTTGATGTTTAGGAAATTTAATCCACTAATATTATAACGAAACATTTAATTAATAATTTAACATAATAAGTTCATGTATAACAGAAGATAATTTATTTAAAATGATCAGCAAACTAGGGATGCCACTACCAGTTCTTGGTGTCATCTTGTTTCATGCCAGTGTGGATGGGATCAAAGCATAAAATTCCTGCCGGCTGTGTAGGGGTTTGCTTCCTACTTCTATTAGCACTACTCACACTTCTATTAGCATTACATTGAGTACAAGCTGGAGAAGAAGAGAACAGATGTGTCCAGACAAGTTTCGGGGCAAGTTTCTACTGTTTGATAACAAGTAATTTGGTTCGATCAGGGTTCAAAATCTCAGTGTCGGTACCAGCAAATGGGTTTTAGTATCAATATCCTCGATATCAGTTGTCAATATCAGAAATATGGTCGTAAGGGAAATATAGGCCCCAATATCGTCCGATATTATAACGTCAATATCATATCAGGTACCTCAAAACCCGATATGATATTGCTGATACATATCTCAGAGTCGATCGATATTATAAGGTCAATATCGTATTGGGTACCTTAAAACCCGATACAATACTGCTTATATATATCGAAATCGGCTAATATCATATGGGCACTATCGTATCGGATACCTCAAAGCCTGATACATATCGGAATCAACTGACATTATAAGGTCAATATCGTATCGGGTGTGTCAAAACCCACCGATACAATATTGCCCATACATATCGGAATCAGTAGATATTTGAAACCATGGTTGAAGTTCTAACAAAGTGCAATATATATGAACAATGGGTGGCATATTGAAGAACATGGTAAATAAAATTCCATGAAAGAAAGTACATGTATAGATGTAAACAATTTATCCCAACATTTCCTCAGATTTGATGAACACAGAGGTGACAAGAGCAATAGGCATCATAGTGAAATATTTGTTGAAAAATGTGTAAAGTAATTTGGTTCAAGCATGTTTTTTAGTATCAATATCATCAATAGTAGTTGTCAATTCTTGAATATTGGCCGATACTATCAGGTATCAGGTCAATATTGTATTCGATACCTCAAAACCCGATACCATATTGCTGATACATATTGGAATCGGTCGATATCTGAAACCCTGGGTTCAAGTCTTTATGTGCAAAATGCAACATATATAACACAAGATGACATATTGAAGACCATGATAAGTAGAATTTCATGAAGAAAAAAAATCTGTACTTAAAGATATAAACAATTTATCCGAACATTTCCTGAGATTTTGCTGAGGTGACGAGCAAAAGGCGTCATAGTGAAATATTTGTTGAACAGGATTCTCATGTGCAAAAAGTGCATATACCATTTTTCAGGTTGTTGTCTAAGCTTGAAGAACCTGGCAGTGGACAATGTGACTCTTGAGCCGATTCCGGCCTGCAATATTCGACCAATTGTTGGCCATAAAGTTCTTGAGCTGCCCCTTTCCTGCAATCATCTCCCACTGTCGATCCACACTTCCTCTGCCGCTACTCCCAGTGACATCCACCAGTGAAATGCTCATATTGTTCCTGATGATGCACAACTTCCCGTGGAGAGGAACAAGCGCTGCAGCTCAAGAGCTCGCGAGCTACCCAGATGCATCTTGCTATCAATGTGTTTGCTCCAAGAATCGGTCACATCATTGTACACTCTCAGCTTGCAGCCATCTTGCACTCCAAAGCGTATAGCTCACCTACCAAGCAGACACTCGGATTCCTCCACCCTGTCACCATGCCATCAAACACCGGAACCAGATATCAGTTTTAGGATCATAGGCCTCGCTCTGGACCTGGTGCAGAGGTCCCAGCCCTTTCAAGAACCACCTTCCATTATAGACCATACAGATGAATGGCACCATCGCAGTGCTCATTTCTGCGATCAAGGACCATATGACTTCTGTCAATCTCAGGGAATGGGGATTCCCTTCGCTCTCCCTACCGTCAACATACATGCAGTTGTTTATCACGCATGAACCAAAGAAATGCCGCCTCCGCAGCATGTGCGGAGCTCGGTGCCACTTGTTAGTCCTCGCGCTGTAAAAGATTACACATCTCATTGAACCCTTGATTGGATCTTTTCCTCCGAACAGGTACAGGTGGCAGCCACTGAGGATGACGTAGCCAAAACCAAGGGCTTTGGAGTACTCACCGGGGACCGGTGGGAGAGGATGCCAAATTTGGTAAACAGGGTCAAATGCATCCCAAGCGATCCGACCATCTTTATTTCTTTTCATGACATAGATCCATTCTTCTGTAAGTTTGAGGTTCTTGCGGAGGGAGTAAAAGTAATTGCCAGCCAAGAGGCAGTGCCAACGCTTGCAGACTAATCTCAGCTTCTGATGCTCAGCGCGTGGGACTCTGATCAGGCAGGCTATGGCGAGGTCGTCTGGGAAAACAGGGAGCAGAGGGGACTGGCCACGGTTTCTATCAGCCCCAGACGCCCTGGATTTGGCTGGATGAATGGATTGTTAGATACTAGGTTGAGTACATAGCTTTGCCCTGGTACAATTTTTTTCGCCCCAGCAACAGTTTTCAGACCAGTATCGACCCTACAGAGGCAGGCCTAGCTATCCACCTACAAAATGGTCAAAAGAATTGACAATAAAAAAAGAAAGACCTAGTAAGAATCAAATTAAAGACTCCATGATAATATATAAAAAAGTTATCTACTTGAATTACTCCGATGATAAAACTAACTCCCTAAGCCCTCGTCACAACTTCGAAGTGTTGGTACAGTGATAAAGACATTAGATGTAACCAATTTTCAAGCCCAAACAGCCTATTTTAAGAGGATTAGGGAAAAGTACTACTGTATACAATCCAGGTTTTGGACCACACGAAAGTGAAACATTTGAAAGGAAAAAAAAAAAACTCGTTCCAAAAATGAGGCATCATCCTGATAAGTCCACATAAACTTGAAACGATGACACTTAGGATCACAATTCAACAGTAAGATTTCTCAGAAGTGATCATCACTTAAGTAGCATCTCTCAAGTCCTCCCAACTACCTACCTCAGTCACTATATATTTGATGAAATTGGCCTGGATGTTGACATTTGCAACTTGAAGAAAGGTAGAAATACTTTTATCTCCTTAAGAAGATAGCTCCCATAATTAGCCTTCTTAAAGAATTTCTTCACCACAAGTCAAACTCCTTGCTTTATGTATCACTTCTTCCCCTTTATACGGCATGGATATGCACTCTTTTGCAAATTTTATGATTGAAGTTCATCCAGAAATGGTCCCCAACCAATATCAAGTTTCCGTTCATTTAGAGCATTTCAACTCTCCCACCTTAATCAATCAACAATGGAAACACTTTAATTGGGAATATATCATGAAACAAGGCAAAGAGAGACAAAAATCTTACTTTAAGGAGACCCTTATATACAATAATTTTTATTTTCTTTTCAATTTGGAATGAATTTGTGATGTGAACAGTAGAAGGTCAAAAAAAGCGAGGGTCCTCATAGCCATTAGAATACTCCCCAAGAAAAACACGTATCAATCTGCATCCTCCTACCTGGATGTTTAATTAGCAAACCATTCATAAATTTCATCTCATATAGAGAGTTATTCCACCTGAACCCCTCAATATAAAAAATCTAGAGTCTCCGCATCAAATCATCTCAGAAGTAGTTACAATATGCACATCAGCAAAATGATGTAGCAGTTTTACCATAATATTAGTGTGCATACGGATTAAGAGCTTTATGGCTTATGAATATTACATTTGCTTTCAGACAAGTATTGTTGAAGCAGTGGGCTTTTAATACCAGAGATGGCAAGTACAAACTGAGATACAAATAGCAAAAATAAGCTAATAGAATTAAAGAGGGCAGCCCAACAAGGATCTAACGTGGTTCGGTCACTGTGGCTTACGTCCACGGGAAATCCACTAATCAAAAGGGAGAGAATACAAGAGATTACAACCCTAATTTCACTCACCTAAACCTACAAAACTCAATTAAAAATAGGACCAAATGAAGAGGATTTAACAAAGAGGACTCTCTCTCTTTTCAGCTCCCTACTAATTTTCAGCTCTTGCCACTTTCTTATTCACCACCGTAGCACTCCTATATATAGAAGCCAGAACCCATCAACATCAAACACCAATCCCTTCAGCCTCCTACAAGTCTCTTTCATTAGGATGGCTGAATTTACTTTCATAGTGTGGCTACAAGCTTCCACAAATAATGATGGGTATATAGGATGGCTGATAGGGTGGCTCATTAATGGATTAGGGTGGCTACTAATCCATTAGGGTGGTTGAAAAAAAGATCAACAAATGTGGGTTGGTGTATATCAAGTCATTGTCAACAAATCTCCACCTTGACTTGCATACACAACAATTAGCTTCTCCACTTTAACTTGAACTGTATCAAGCGTTCTTTGGATCCTCGCTGTCTTCTTTAGCCCCGACGGGCTTAAACTTCGCCACTGTAAACACCAAGTAATTCGAGATAATGCTCGAACTTGCGCGAAGGTATGAGCTTTGTCATCATATCTGCTAGATTATCTGCAATACTAATTTTCTTAACTTTGATGACTTTAATTTCTCGAATAAAGTGATACCTGATATCAATGTGTTTGGTTCTCTCATGATACATCTGGTGCTTCGTCAGATATATATAGCACTCTGGTTGTCATAATACATCGCAGTTACACTTTGGTGTGAGCCGAGATTTTCAACCAAACCTCTTAACCAAATAGTTTCTTTCACTGTCTCTGTCACTGCCATATACTGTGCCTCTGTAGCAGAGAAAGCAACTGTCAACTGTAAAGTCGCCTTCCAACTAATGACACTACCTGAAAGAGTGAAAATATAACTTGTCAGAGATCATCTTCTATCCAGATCGCCCACAAAATTTGAGTCCGAATATTCAATGATTTTGCAACCAGAATTAGTTTTCCTGTCAAAATACAGACCAATATTAGTAAATTTTTTCAAATATCACAAAATCTATTTTACTGCCTGCCAATGGCCTTTTCCTGGCATGTCTATATATTGACTCACGACACTGACTACATGTGAAATGTCCGGTCGAGTGCACACCATAGCATACATAATGCTCCCAACTGCACTGGCATAGGGAACATGAGACATATACTTCTCCTCTTCATCAGTTTGATAAGATAAATCTGCTGAAAGTCAAAAATGAGCAGCAAGTGGAATTTTCACAGGTTGGCATCAAGCATGCCAAATCTCTCCAATACCTTCTCGGTGTATTTCTTCTGAGATAGGAATAATTTTTCTTGTTACCTATTCCTGTTAATTTTCATTCCTAAAATCTTCTTCGCTGCTTACAAATCTTTCATGTCAAACTCTTGTTTGAGTTGAGCTTTCAACTTATCAACTTCAGACATGTCTTTAGCTACAATTAACATGTCATCAACATACAAAAACAAATATACAAAAGAACCATCATTGAGTTTCCGATAATAAACACAACTATCATATTTACTCCTAGAGTAACCATGCTCAATCATGAAGTTATCAAACCTTAATTACCGTTGTCTAGGTAACTACTTCAAACCATAAAGACATTTCTTTAACTTGCACACATGGTCTTTTATGCCTTCAATAACGAATCCCTCTAGCTAATGCATAAAGATATGCTCTTCGAGCTTGACATGAAAAAAGCTGTATTTACATCAAGTTGCTCAAGCTCCAAATCGAACCAACTAACCATGGCTAGCAACACGCAGACAGAGGTGTGCTTCATAACTGAAAAGAATACTTCATTGAAGTTAATACCCTCTGTCTGATTGTAGCCTTTGGCTACCAAGCGTGCTTTGTATCTTACAGACTCAATACCAAAAATTTCTTCTTTCTTCTTGAAGACCCATTTACAGCCAATAATTTTATGTCCCCTGGACGGCTTCAGTAACCATGTTTGGTTCTTGTGAAGAGACTCCATCTCTTCAGTCATGCAACAGTCCATTTTACAGCTTCACCAGAACTAATAGCCTCCTTGTGGGTGGAAGGTTCTGGAATCTCAATAGATTCCGTCACACTTAGAGCATAAGCGATCATATTTGCATGGAATATTACTTAGGTGGACGAATCTGCCTTCTTCCTCTCTCGGTGGTAATACTGTATTGTTGCTCTTGAAATGTATCATCATCCGAAGTTAAATCTTGAGCATCAACAACTGGTTCAACGTATGTGCTCTCCTGCACTCCTTTTATAACTTTGCTCTCAAACTCCACCTGCTTATTTGTTTCTTCTCCTGAACTTATAGAATCAACAACAGACTCTTTTCTTGGTTAAAGCATGTAATTTTCATCAAAAGTAACATCCCTACTAATAACAAATTTAGGTGACTTAGGATCAGGACACCACAACCTATATCCCTTCACCCAGTAGGATAATCAAGAAATATAGGTTTCTTTGCCCTAACTTCAAGCTTATCATCATTTACATAAAAATAAGCAAGGTAACCAAATACTCATAAGGAAAGTAATTAGCGGGGGTACCAGACCATATCTCCTCAGGAGTCTTAAAATCAATAGCTGTAGAGGAAAACCGATTTATCAAATAGCAAGCTGTATTTACTGCTTCCGCCCAAAAGCATTTTGATAAAACAACATTAGAGAACATACACCGAGCTCTCTCCAACAGTGTCCTATTCATCCTTTCTGCAACTCTATTCTGTTGTGGTGTATCCTGAACTGTATGATGCCGCAAAATACCTTTATTTTTGTAGAATTGATCAAATTATATGGAACAGAACTCCATTCCATTGTCGATCCTGAGGTGCTTCACCTTCTTTCCTATTTACTTTTCGATCATAGCCTTCCACTGCTTGAAGGTAGCAAACACAACGCTCTTATGCTTGAGAGGATACACCCAAATTTTTCTGGAATAATCATCAATAAGTCAGAAAATAACTAGCTCCACCTTTCGATGGAACCTGAGAGAGAACCCAAACATCTGAATGGATGTAGTTTAAAGTGTCTTTAGTCCTGTGAACACCTGTACCAAAAGAAACTCTGTATTGCTTGCAAGAAACTCTGTGTTTGCACAATGTTCACAAACGTCAAGCTTTCTTGTTTTCTGGCCACAAAGTAAACCTTGCTTACTCAACACATGTAGTCCTCTCTCACTCATATGCTATAACCGCATATGTCACAAACGAGTGGTATCTAAGTCTGGGTCTTCTAACATTGACACAGTGGCAGCACCTGTCATCATGCTACCTTGAAGGATATAAAAGGTATTCACCTTCTTTGCTTTCATCACAACAAGAGAGCCTTTGCTAACTTTCAAAACTCCACCTTCAGCTAAAAACTTATAGCCACTGGAATCAAGGGTGCCCAAAGAAATCAACTTTTTCTTCAAATCAGGCACATGCCGAATATTACTTAATGTTCTAACAATAATGTCGTACATCCTAATCTTGATTGCCCCAATACCAATTGTCTTGCAAGGCATGTTATTTCCCATTAAGGCATTATCACCATCAATTGGCTGATAGGTCACAAATCAGTCCCTGTAGGGACATATGTGATAAGAACAACCTGAATCAAGAAGCTACTCATTTCGTGAACGGGCATCAAAGACGATAACTGAAAGAATCTCATGTGATATGGAGGTTTCTTCTGCAACACTAACAACTGAAGATTTCTTATCTTGAGATTTCCTCCTAACATCTTTTTCTTTTTCTTTTTCTTTGAGCTTAAAACAATCTTTTTTATAGTGTCTAAACTTATGACAATAGTGACACTCAACATTTTCTCTTAACCTAGATTTAGATCTAAATTTTTCTCGAGATTTTTCTTGACCCTTCTCTGTACGACCACGGACGAACAAGCCTTCAGCTTGATCTTCACTTCTTACAACTGACACTTTCTGTCTTAACTCCTTAGAATATAAGATTGATTTGACATCTTCTAAAGAAAGTGTATCTCTACCATAGAGCATACTATTAATAAAATTTTCGAATGAGGTAATGAGCATAATAAGATGAGAACTTGATCTTCTTCATTTATTCTAACATCAATATTTTTTAAATCCATGAAAATTTTATTGAGCTCATCTAAGTGGTCTTCAAATGGCGTACCTTCCTTCATGCGAAAGGTGAAGAGGCGCTGCTTCAAGTAGAGCTTATTGGTCAGGGACTTTGTCATATACAAGCTCTCTAATCTGAGCCACAAACCAGCGGCGGTATCTTCATCGGCAACCTCCCGCAATACTTCATCACTAGACAAAGTTATATGGTACTATGTGCCTTCATCTCAAGTTCTTCCTCGGACATGGATTCCGGCAACTTGTCCTTACCGGACAAGACTTTCAACAAGCCTTGTTGTACTAAGAGAGCCCGCATTTTGACTCTCCGCGAGCCGAAGTTATTCCTCCCGTCGAATTTCTCTACTTTGTACTTTGCCGAAGCCATCTCGAAACCCACAAGAAAATACCTCTAACTCTGATACCAGTTTGTTGAAGCAGTTGGCTTCTAATATCAGAGATGACAAGTACAAGCTAAGATACAAATAGAAATAATAAGCTAATAGAATTAAAGAGGACCGCACGTCAAAGATTTAACGTGGTTCGGTCAATGTGACCTACGTCCATGGGAGAAGACATTAAGAGAAATCCACTAATTATTACAACTCTAATCTCACTCACCCAAACTCACAAAACCCAATTTACAAATAGGAACAAATGAAGATGATTTAACAAAGAGGACTCTCTCTTTTTTCAGCTCCCTACTAATTTTCAGCTCGTGCCTCTTCCTTATTCACCACCCGTAGCACTCCTATATATAGAAGCCAGGACCCATCAACATCAAACACCAATCCCTTCAGCCTCCTACAAGTCTCTTTCATTAGGATGGCTGAATTTATCTTCATAGGATGGCTACAAGCTTCCATAAATAATGGTGGGTACATAGGGTGGCTGATATGGAGCTAATTAATGGATTAGGGTGGCTACTAATCCATTAGGGTGGCTGAAAAAAAGATCAACAAATGTGGGCTAGTGTATGTCAAGTCATTGTCGACAAGTGTTATTAGAGGTTGTCTCCAGATACCAAATCAAATTTCTTCTTCCAGGATCTACATAAGCTGGGGAAACAAAGGGATAAAGTTAAAGTGGAGAACAAAAGGGAAATAATGCTGATGCATCTTTGGTTGTTTGGGCTCATCCAAATATGAAGCAAGGTGGAGATCAACGTCAGGTTAAATGACATCTGAGTTGAAGAAAAAAGGGCGGCTTGGAGTTTGTTTAGTCCCAAATTGGAAATAGAGTGGAAATATGTGTGCTTAATATGTGAGTATCTAAGACCTAATGGGTTAACCTTTGGGTCTAAATGTTTTAGTCTATTGTTGATGTATAATGGTCAAGAATCTACTGCTATAACAAGAATTGTTGGGGACATGGGTAAGATTGTTTAGTTTCCTTCATAAAATTTGAGAAATAGTTTTCGTCATAAATACAACCAGGACATAGGACTTTTTAGCATTGACTAAATATCAGCATTGAAAACAATGAACTTATTTAAACCAACCAAAAAGAATAACTTTCTAGACAAATAATTTAATAAAAATCACCTAGTAAACTCCCATGTTATCAAGACAAAAGAAAAAATAAGAATCTAAAATTTTAACGCTTTATTGTTCACATGCTACCAAACATCACAGAATGATGACAACTTTCACCGCATGAAAGATAACTGAACCTATAACAATACAGAACAATCACAATGTTCACTTCACAGAAGACGATTAAACCTACAATATTACATTGACCGTATGTCAAAATTGAAATGGAAATTATAGAATCCCAGTATGGACTGAATGAGAGTCAAATATGCATGTATGAATACGCAAATGTTCTGCACTCAAAAGTACTGTAGTTTATAAACTTGTATGTGTGGAAAGTGCATAAAAGCATGTGTCAAATGATGTCGCATCCTTTAACTTTATCTACATAAAACTATATATAAAAAAATCACCACCCCCATAATTTGACTGATCAGTACATCTTTTTTTGAAAAATGATTAGATCTTTCCAACGGTTTCAATTTCTAAGATAAAATTTGAGATATTTTTCCTTTGAATTAACCAGAAACTTGACTTCCCCAAACTATCTTCAACTTTCTCACACCAGATCTCAACAGAATTTCTAATTTTTGCATGGAAGATTGATTAAAATCCTCTTTCCAAGATAATGCAGCTACAAATAATCCATTCCTCCCATGATCAACACACAGAATCACAACAGTAGATCAACACACAGAATCACAACAGTAGATCAACATTGCATACAGTATTTCAATATTTTTCCTCACAATAATTGAAGAGAAAAAAAATGTCTACCTCCCAATTCAGTAAATTCTTTCATTTTAACTTCAATGCCTCCAATCATAAAATAAGATTGTTGCCCATGAGGAGAGACTAATTGGTATATCTACTCTTTCTATTTCTAAGATAAATTTCAGAACCTTTTCACCCTTCGTTCTCATTTCATTGATCGATATATTGAATTTTGCAAACTGTCTTCGAATTATCATATGCAGAGCAACTTGAAATTTCTCTACAAATTTTCTAAAAGACTCTATAAGAAATTAAACAGTACCATAATTCCAACACAATGCAGCCAGAAATAATTCATTTCTCACATGACCAGCACAAAACAGAAAATATAAACTAGAACCGAAATCACAACTAAACCAAAATATGATAAACAAACTACACATAATACATCAAAAAAACACTTTTGCTTTTCTTTTTTACAAAATGCAACTTCAATCAATCAAATCAGAGAGAGGGCAACACAACTCACCGGAGGAGGTTGGTTCCTTCTCTTCATTCTCCTTCCCTTTCAAACAGAACTCATAACTCCAAAAACCATCTCAAATTTGGGCAAAAACCCATGAATCAAAATCCAATCTTTACAACAACCCAACCTTAAACTCAAGATCTCAAACCCATCCACCACTCACCAGAAACCAAACCCACCTCTCCTCCACCACTTTAACCCATAAAAAAATCCACCTTTAAAAACGTGGTAAGCACACCCACAAATCACAATGGCCCTTAGAAAACCCTAGTTTTGTCTCTCTAGAAATCTCAAACTCTCTCAGAATTGAAGAGGACAGAGAGTGGCGCGGCGTGGGTGGGGGGTGGGGACCATGAGGAAGGGAACGCATTAACCCGCATTTTGTTGGGTCGATGGGTGTGGGGCCCACAAACTGCTATTGTGAATTTAATTTCCATTTTTCTGTTCATTATTTGGCACCCAACTATGTGGGCCCCAACAAAGGATCGGCCGGCTCTTGTTCGCTTCTTTTTTTTTGTAATGATCGAGGCCCAACGCCGGCCCAGCAAAAAGTTTCCTTTTGTGATTGTGTTTTTTTTAGGTAGACAATTAATTGTTTGGTTCCATGAGATTCTAACGATTAATTAGCGTAAAGTAGTACTAAATTAGGATAGTTGACTGCAATTAATTATTCTTTATTTAGAAACAACGAAAAAAGATACCTAGTAATGGGGATTTTATCTAAAGTCAGCTAATTCTTAGAATACGATAATGAAAACTGAGCGAGTTCCACCGTCGAACGGCGAATGAGGAAGAAAACAGGAGGAGATAGGAGAAGAGAGGAGGAGGAGGATGCTTGAAGGGGATAGAGAAGTAGGGCAAGAAGAAGAAGGCTAGAAGGGAGAGTGGAGGGTAGTTGTGCTGCTGCTCCACTGCTCTCTCTCTCTCTCTCAGAATGATCAAAGAGGTACAATTTCTTAATGAGCCACAGGAGAACACTTCCCTATGCTCTGTTTTAATAATATTAAATAAGTATTGATTTTTTTCTTTTTAAGTAAATTTTAAAAGCATTGAATTGAGTAATAATGACAAGAAAGGAAAGGGAAGTCATGCTGGTTTGATTCGTCAGATGATGACACGTGGCCTTCACAAACAACGAGGTGTTTCGGCTCATGTTACATTTTCTTGAGAGTTGAAAGTGTTAGAATATGAAGAATATATATGTGAATCTTTGAATTGAATTACGGCGAGATCTGTTAATCGAATCAATTGGATGATGGTTGGAGTGTGTTCTCCTTCCATTGGGATGAACGTGGTACATTCACATGTTTAATTCCGACTTCGAATGAATGAGATATTCAAGTCTAAAGATTGCCTAATTCAAAGCCAAAATGAGACTAAAACTAGCTAAAAGCATTTAGTCCCACATTGGCCATGGGATGGAAGTTCGTAGTGTTTAAATAGAGAAAATTGAGAACAAAGGGCGTGCCCTTGGGTACTTGGAGTTTTTGCGCGCGATTGGGAGGGAACCATGCCCGCATATGAACGCGCACACCGCCCCTGGCGGCGGTGGTACCGACATCGGGGCTCGGGTTCGGGTTCCCTACCCAGCCTGGTTCTTTTTGAATCAGGTCTTACGGGTATGGTTACGAGCATACCCGCCCCGCCACCGGACCCGCTCCGCTATCCGGATCTAAACCGCCCCGCCAATGGCTGTCTGTAAACCGTCGCGGCAGTTGCAACTATTGGATGGGTTCGGACCAATCTGCCCCTCCCGGAGCGCTATAAATAGCGCTCCGTTCTCTCATTCTAAGACACACCAAACGAAAACTCTCTCTCTCTGCGTTCTGAACTGGAAGTGAAGTTCTGTGTTCTGAATTGGGAAGTGAAGTTCTGAAGTAACTTCTAACAAGAAGTGGGAAATTCAGTTTCCGAAGCGACTTCCAAAAGAGATTCTGCAAAAAATTCATTCTGAAAGAGGGCTCAGAAAATTCAACAGATTCTTTAATAGAATTGTTGTCTGAATCTGGGATTTTCGAAGAAGAATATTCTTCAATCTTCCTTCTTCCTCGAAAATTCAGCAGATTCTTTAATAAAATTGTTGTCTGAATCTAGGACTTCCGAAGAAGAATATTCTTCAACCTTCCTTCTTCCTCTACAGTGGGTGCTCCTCCAAAGTAAATGCAAATATTCTCCCGAAATTTGTCTTTGTCCCGCTGCTTCGACAATCCTGTGAAGGTACTGGTTAACTACGGTTCGACCGTACGGTGATTTGGTAGTGCTATTCAAATACCGTGAAGGAGTGTTGTATCTTGGAAGACCAGCGTCCAGTAACCCATTAGCACCGGTGCGGAGGACGTAATTGTCTTAAGGAGATTCGCTCTAAACGTACCTCACTCCAAATACTGTATAAGTGAATTAATTTCTTTATACAGGGGATATACTGATATTCAGTATATTGAAATTGATTTATACCAGTCTAATTGGTGTTTAACCAAGGAAGGAAATTGAAAGGTGGTTCTTAAATTAAGGAACGTTCTATTGAACGGGAAACCTTCCACCTGATATTTACCGACTTGACAAATTAGATTGTTGATATTTCAGTGATATTGATTAGTTGTCAGATTGATTCTAGAAACTAACAATCTTAAGACAATTAACTATTGAAGTTTCTTACTTATGTTCTGCTTGAACTTGCAGAAAATGTCTGAGACTAATCAAGATACCTCTAGCAAGGCACCAAACATGCAGTTACAAGCTTTGATGCCTACTCCACTTCCTAACCCGAAGAAGCCAGGAAGATTTGACGGTACAAAATTCAAGAGGTGGCAACAAAAAATGCTCTTCTACTTGACCACTCTTCATCTGGCCAAATTCCTGCAAGAAGATCCACCAGAACGCAGAACTGATCGGGACTCAGTCCTTGCAGTCGATGCATGGACTCAAGGTGACTTTCTTTGCCGAAATTATGTTTTAAATGGACTGGATGACTCTCTTTACAATGTCTACAGTCCTATCACAACGGCAAAGAAGTTATAGGCCAGTCTTGACAAGAAGTACAAGATTGAGGATGCTGGTACTAAGAAGTTCATCGTAGGACGATTTCTTGAGTACAAAATGGTAGACAGTAAGACTGTAATCAGTCAGGTGCAAGAGTTCCAACTTATCTTGCACGAGATAGAAGCCAAAGGTATGATTCTACCTGAAACCTTTCAGGTTGCTACTGTCGTGGAGAAACTCCCACCTGCGTGGAAAGATTTTAAGAACTACCTGAAGCACAAGCGAAAGGAGCTGAAGTTGGAAGATCTCATTGTGAGGCTTCGAATCGAGGAGGACAACCGAAAGTCTGAGAAAAGGAGCAGTAAGAACTCCTATGAAGCCAAAGCCAATGTGATTTAAGACTCAAAAGGGAACACGTCTACTTCCAAAGGTTTAAAGCGGAAGAAGACTTCCCAGGGGTACAAAGGCAAGGTCCAAGAAGGCAAGAACATGCGCTTCAAGAGAACCTGCTACATCTGCAATAAAGAAGGGCATAAGGCGAATGAATGTCACAGCCGTCTCAAAAAGAACAAGAAGAACCATCCACAGGCAAACTTGACCGACCATGCGTCGCCAAACCTTTCAGCTGTGGTGTCAGAAGTGAATCTGACAACTAATAATAAGGATTGGTGGGTAGACACTGGGGCTACTCGGCACATCTGCTCTGAGAAATATTATTCTCTGAACATAAAAAACTGGAGCAAGATGAGCAACTATTCATGGGAAATTCAACCGTCTCAAAGGTTGAAGGAAAAGGTAAGGTCATCCTGAAGTGGACATCGGGGAAAGAGCTTACTCTGAACGATGTGCTATATGTTCCAGATATCCGCAAGAATCTAATCTCTGAATCAATACTTAGTAAGAAAGGATTTAGAATGGTTTTTGAATCAGATAAATTTGTACTTACTAAGGGAGGGATGTATGTGGGAAAGGGTTATCTTGTTGATGGACTTTTTAAAGCCAATATTGCAGTGGTAGATAAAAAGTCTGTGTATTTGTACCCGAAGCTTACAAATAAAGGAAAATCTTCTGTTTATTTGCTTGAGTCTCCTATTTTATGGCATGCTAGATTAGGGCATGTAAATTACAAGTCTTTAAAGAACTTGTCTAATTTAGAATATATTCCTAAACTCAACTTAGAAGAAATTCGCAAGTGTGAGATTTGTGTTGAGGCCAAATTAGCGAAAAATTCATTTTACTCAATTGATCGAAATACAGAACCTTTAGGGTTAATTCATAGCGATCTGCGTGACTTGAAGTTTATGCTAACTAGAGGCGATAAAAAGTATTTTATTACTTTTATTGATGACTGTATAAGATACTGTTATGTGTATCTTTTAAACAGTAAGAATGAGGCAATAAATATGTTTATAACATATAAAGCCGAAATTGAGAATCAACTCAACAAGAATATCAAGATTCTAAAATCTGATGGAGGCAGAGAATATGAATCAAATGATTTTAGTGAATTATGTGCTAAATTTGGTATAATCCATCAAACTACAGTACCATATACTCCACAACAAAATGAAATTGCTAAACAGAAGAACAGAACTTTGAAGGAGATGGTCAATTCCATGCTCGTAAGTTCTGGAGCTCTGCAGAACTTGTAGGGGGAAGCTCTGTTAACTGCAAATTACATTCTAAATAGAGTACCCCACACGAAACTTGATCTTATACCATTCGAGTTATGGCATGGAAGGACACCTTCCTAATATTATCTCAAAATATGGGGGTGCCTTGCAAAGATGCTAGCACCATTACCTAAAAAGACTAAGTTGGGAGCAAAAATTATGGACTGCATATTCATACGCTATGCCTTGAATAGTAGTGCCTATAGATTTCTGGTTCATAAATCAGACATACCAGATATTCATGTAAACATGATTATCGAATCTAGAAATGCTGTGTTCTTTGAAGATATTTTTCTATATAAATGGGAAACAGATAAGACTTCTGAGAAAAGAACACATGAGATGGCATTCAGGGACGAAAGCCCTGAGGAACCGATTGTTTATGCGGAAATTGAACCAAAAAGAAGTCAGAGATCTAGAATCTCAAAATCTTTTGGTCTAGATTTCATAGCATACGCTATTGAAAGCGAGCCTCAAACATTTAAAGAGGCTATGTCAACCCCAAAAGCACAAATGTGAAAAGAAACTATAAATAACGAAATAGAATCCATACGAAGTAATCATACGTGAGAATTTGCAAACTTGCCTCCTGACAGTAAACCAATTGGGTGTAAGTGGATTTTCAAAAGAAAATTAAAACCCGATGGATCTATCGATAAGTACAAGGTTAGATTAGTAGCCAAAGGTTATCAACAAAAAGAAGGACTTGACTACTTCGATACTTATCACCAGTAACAAGAATAACATCCATTCGGATGTTGAATGCAATTGCAGTATTACATAACTTAGATATCCATCAAATGGATGTCAAGATTGCATTCTTAAATGGTGAATTAAATGAAGAAATATATATAGAGCAACCTGAAGGATTTATAGTCAAGGGCCAAGAATACAAAGTGTGTAAATTGATAAAATCTTTATACGGTCTAAAGCAGGCTCCAAAACAGTGGCATGAGAAATTTGATAGTGTCATGATCAAAGATGGATTCACTATCAATGAATGTGATAAGTGTGTTTACATGAAAACAGTTGGAAATACATGTATCATTGTTTGTTTTTATGTAGACGACATGTTGATACTTGGGACTAATATTGAAATTATTAAGTCCACTAAAAGAATGTTACCCAACAGTTTTGACATGAAGGATCTGGGGGTTGCTGATATAATTTTAGGAATTAAAATCACCAGAACACCAGATGGAATCAGTCTATCTCAATCTCACTACGTGGATAAGATGATAGAAAGATTCAAGGATCATGAGATAAAGGAGAATACGAATCTTTTTCTCCCACACGTCCACCTTCATAAGAATACAGGAACTGGAATACGCCAGTTGGAGTATTCTCAGATTATCGGAAGTCTAATGTATTTGATGAATTGCACTAGACCCGATATTGCTTACCTGTAAGCAAGTTAAGCAGATACACTAGCAATCCTAGTTATCAATATTGGACCGCTCTACTACGAGTATTAGGTTACGTATCACATACCAAGGAATATGCCTTGAGATATGGACAGTATCCACCTGTACTTGAAGGATACAGTGATGCTAATTGAATTGCAGATTCTGAGGAATCAAAATCAACTAGCGGATACGTATTTACTTTAGGAGGAGCAGCGGTATCTTGGAAATCTTCTAAGCAAACATGTATTGCCCGTTCCTCTATGGAATGAAATTCATAGCCTTAGATAAGGCCAGAGAAGAAACAGAATGGTTTTGACAATTTTTGGAAGATATACCATTATGGCAAAAGTCAGTGCCCGCTATATGTATACACTGCGATAATCAAGCAGCTATATCTAGGGTACAAAATGTTATATACAACGGTAAGTCTAGACATATTCGTCGTAGATATAATACTGTGAAGCAGTTGCTCTCAAATGGAATTATCTCTATTGACTTTGTCTCGTCAAAAGATAATTTAGCGGATCCGCTTACTAAAGGTTTAAGTGGAGAGCGTATAAACTGCGCATCGACAGGAATGAGTCTAAAAGCCTAACCTTACCGAGTCAGCTTAATGGAAACCTCACTTAGCGACTGGAGATCCCACGGACTAAGTTCAAGAGGAAAAACTAGTTATGATTGACTCAGCAAGTAAGCACTTGGGAGCTTGACTCCAATCCATTCCTAAGGTGCACATAAGTGCTTTTCTACAAGTGGATTAAGGATAAGCTTAACGCTTTTAATGATGCTTATATCTTGTTACGAAATAAGTGGAGTAGAGTAGACTACTCTTAATAGGACGATCACCTATGTGAGTATAGAGTTGGGTCGGCTCTTTGGGAATTTCTATGGAGGCTGTTATTCCCTAAAGATACTCTCTGAAACTAAGAATGTCCAGGGCCAAAATGGACACAACTGAGAACCAAAGTTGATTTGGAAAGTCACTGTGTGAAGCTTGTTGACTTGGCTTATACTAACGGCTAACAGTTCAAGACCTAGTTCACTGATTAGCCAGTAAGTCCGATAAAGCTTTCGCTATGAAAGGTTCAAGACCTAGTTCACCTATCCTGATGCAGTTTCTTTTTTAAAGTACCTTTCACAATAGAGTCAGTCTCTTTGTGTGTCAATTTCTTGAATCTCCATTCATTGTGGGGGATTGTTGGAATATGAAGAATATATATGTGAATCTTTGAATTGAATTACGGCGAGATCCGTTGATCGAATCAATTAGATGATTTTGGAGTGTGTTCTCCTTCCATTAGGGATGAACGTGGTATATTCACATGTTCAATTCCGACTTCGAATGAATGAGATATTCAAGTCTAAAGATTGCCTAATTCAAAGCCAAAATGGGACTAAAGGTAGCTAAAAGTATTTAGTCCCACATTGGCCATGGGATGGAAGTTCGTAGTGTTTAAATAGAGAAAATTGAGATAAAGGGCGTGCCCTTTGGGTACTTGGAGTTTTCGCGCGCGATTGGGAGAGAACCATGCCCGCACATGCGCGCGGGCCGCCGCTGGCGGCGGCGGCCAGCCGGCACCGGTACCCGAGCTCGGGCTCGGGTCTGGGTTCGGGTTCGGGTTCCCTACCCGGCCTGGTTCTTCTTGAATCAGGTCTCACGGTATGGGTTGCGAGCATACCCGCTCCGCTATCCGAACTGCCCTGCCACCGGACCCGCTCCGCTATCCGGATCCAAATCGCCCCGCCAACGGCTATCTGTAAACCGTCGCGGCAGTTGGACGGTTGCGACGGTTGAACCGAACAGTTGCAACGGTTCAGACCGAACCATTGCAACTGTTGGATGGGTTCGGACCAATCTGCCCCTCCCGGAGCGCTATAAATAGCGCTCCGTTCTCTCATTCTAAGACATACCAAACGAAAACTCTTTCTCTCTCTCTCTCTGCGCTCTGAACTGGAAGTGAAGTTCTGCGTTCTGAATTGGGAAGTGAAGTTCTGAAGTAACTTCCAACGAGAAGTGGGAAATTCAGTCCGTTCTCTCATTCTAAGACATACCAAACGAAAACTCTTTCTCTCTCTCTCTCTCTGCGCTCTGAACTGGAAGTGAAGTTCTGCGTTCTGAATTGGGAAGTGAAGTTCTGAAGTAACTTCCAACGAGAAGTGGGAAATTCAGTTTCCGAAGCGACTTCCAAAAGAGATTCTGCAAAAAATTCATTCTGAAAGAGGGCTCAGAAAATTCAACAGATTCTTTAATAGAATTATTGTCTGAATCTGGGACTTCCAAAGAAGAATATTCTTCAACCTTCCTTCTTCCTCTACAGTGGGTGCTCCTCCAAAGTAAAGACAAATATTCTCCAGAAATTTGTCTTTGTCTCGCTATTTCGACAATCATGTGAAGATACTGGTTAACTACGGTTCGACCGTACGGTGATTTGGTAGTGCTATCCAAATACCGTGAAGGAGTGTTGTATCTTGGAAGATCAGCGTCTAGTAACCCGTTAGCACCGGTGCGGGGGACGTAATTATCTTAAGAAGATTCGCTCTAAGCGTACCTCACTCCAAGTACTGTATAAGTGAATAAATTTCTTTATACAGGGGATATACTGATATTCAGTATATTGAGACTGATTTATACCTATCTAATTGGTGTTTAAGCAAGGAAGGAAATTGAAAGGTGGTTCTTAAATTAAGGAACGTTCTATTGAACGAAAAACCTCCCACATGATATTTACCGACCTGACCAATTAGATTGTTGATATTTCAGTGATATTGATTAGTTGTCAGATTGATTCCAGAAACCAACAGAAAGTGATCTAGTTAATTAATAAATTTCATTATATACATTTTGTTAGTAAGACTTAAAGTCAGCGGTAAATTATGAAGCGGGGTCACAAGATGGCCCACCTCATACTCAACGGGCCAGGCCGGGCCAGCCCATATTATGGGCTCCCTTTATTCGGCCTGCCCAACCATAAGCGAGGCGAAATAAATAAAGGGGTCAAGCTTGGTAAAGTAGGCCGAGCCCATAAGCCCATTGGATTCATCATATATGTCATGTGTATGCAAAACATAACATAGTATTTACACATTGGCATGCAAGTATGCACTATTGATACTAAGAACACCAATAACACAATGTAATTGCTCCAATTTGATCAACGAACAGCAAAAATCAACTCAATTTTGATTGATGAACTGAAAGAAGATGTGCTATCGTTCTTTTTACAGAGATCATAAGTTTCAACCTTTGTGATCAGTATGTGTGTGAAAATGTCTTACAAGAGAATTCTGTTAAAGTGTATTTCTATGCACCAATCCTGTAATAAAAAAAAAAAATTTTGCTTCTCAGCGTTGCCCGGCCCCACAACGTAAAAGTATTCTTTTGACATTCTCCCCGCTGAAGTAGTTGGAAAAATTCAATTAGCACCAAGCGCAACAGATTGAGTCCTCAATGGACCAACAGGCAAATATGGTGATATGACCAAAGAGGCCATAAACAATGTAAACTGCAAAAGACATGGATGTTATTAGCTGCACATAAATTAAATGTTACGTGAAATATAATTTTGTTAAATAAACAGACCAAAAAAAAAAATAAAATCAGCCTAAAGCAATGGGAGGAGCAGTATATCTTACCAAAATTGGAACGGTTAAGATGTTTCAGTGTAATATCCCTAGTTAATAATATTATACTACATTTTTTTGAATATTTATTTGACTTTACTTATTATTTATTATTATTAATTAACTTGATTTCCTGTAGCGGTCAACTTCCGACCTCCTCGAGATCACGCCACGTGTCCTTTCAGCACCAAACAGGCGAGCGACACGTGGCCGCTTTCAGAACCTCCAAGCGGAAGTTCTCGATCGATTCAAACCCCGAGCGACTCTTGTGGATAGGATGAGCAGATCGAATCAGTTGTGCGAATCCTTATCTCTAAGCCAAATTTCTATTTGAATTTGACAGTTACAGTTCGGGGACGGATCAACCACATCTACAATTAGACTCAGATTACTAGATAAAGATGCAATCTCGTCCAACCAGTTTAAATTTAATTGTTTAGCTGTATCCAACTGGTGATAACCGATTAAGTGTTTAAATTACCTTATCCAACTGACACAACCAGTATAAAAAGGCCCCTTCCAACGTAGAAAGGATTGGAATCCAGAAACCCTAGCACACTAGAGAGCACCATTTTAATCGCCATCGTGATAGTGGATTTTCTCTCTGTCTCTGTGGTTTTCTCCCATTTGGGTTTCCACGTAATTTTGTGTGTTTGCATTATTTTTTTGAGATTTGATCTAACTTATTTTTACAATCTGGTGCGTGGATTAATTCCTTAAGAATTACCCATAGCATTTGGTGCTTTCATTAAGGACTTCTGAATTCTTACTCAGGATCTCTCCCCATCCAGTACCCTTCATCTAAACAGCCTTGTACGATCGATATGGCTCTTTCAAAAAAGAACATCACTCAGGCTACGGTCGCTGCCCCCGCCGCTCCGAAAGGAAAAGGGAAAACCACCGAAATGCCAGAGTCTGTGGACCGCCGACCCAACCAATTTGACGTCCACATCTTCGATGCTGATTATTCTCATTCAAACTCTGCATCGCCAAGGGGGATGCAGGCCGCCGAGCCTGAACCCAGGCCCAATAGCGAACAACTCATGTAGATGCTTTGCACTATGCAGAAGCAGATGGAGGACCAACAAATAGAGATGATCCGATTCCGTGAGGCGATTGCTCGTGAAAAAGAAGCAGCACCTCATGTCCAGACGTTGTTGCTCAAGCAAATCGAGACACAGCGAAAGTCACAGTCCTTTCTTACTGCAGAAGGAAATGTGCGAACTCTCCCGTCGCCATCGCTTACCCAAGAATTCGCACACTTCACTGAAAGCTCAAGGCGGGACCAGTCAGAGACCTACAAAGATGGCAAGGACTCTGGGGAACTCCAAGTGTTCCTAAACCCTGAAGTTTCCTCGCGTAGCGGATATCACGGATCTGGTCAAGGGGCGGCTCAACCAGGCGGGCCAACAATTTTCAAAGGGGATGGAGTTCCGCGGGGAGACCCTTTGACTCGCCATTGTCAAGAGAAATCACCACACTCCGCTTCCCGAAGAAGCTCCTAATGCTGACATTCGACCACTACTCGGGAACCTCTGACCCCTTCCTTCATTTTCGCCAGTACCAGGACAAAATGACAGTCTATGCTCATGATGACCTTCTCCCTGTCGAGCATTCCTGTCCAGCTTCAAGGGAGTTGCCTACCAATGGTTCTACTCGCTCCCGAGGAATTCACTCTGAAACTTTCACAACGTGATTAACGCATTCACAACCAGTTTGCTTCGCGAAGGGAATTTTAGAGGAACAACAACCATCTCCTCACAGTCAAGATGAAATCTGAAGAGAGTCTGAAGAACTGCGTCAATTACTTCTAGAGCCAAATGGCCCTGGTATACAGCTGTAATGAGGATGTAACCGCTGTCGCCTTCATTAGTGGGCTGCAGGTCACCAACCCCTTCTATAAACATCTGGTGAAGAACGATGTCACCAAAATGAGAGATATCCTTGTCTGGGAGCAAAAATACATCTAGATAGAAGAGTCGACTCGAGACGCATCCAATCGCCCCCGAGATAAGAGCCCGAGGTCGAGAAGCCGAAGCCATGTTGTCCCGAGGAAGAAACGAGTCATGATTCCTCCGCTATTCACAAGCTAGCTAGGCATGCTATTAAATCCAGTAAGGGAAGTGAAGTAGAGCTCGACCTCGTCCCATTCAGTGTACCCATCATCACATCTTCAATGCAATCAAGGACCAGGCTTAGGTCAGGAGCCCGACTAGGTCTCTCCCACCGAATCTGAGAGGATCCGGATCCAGAGACTATTGTTCCTTCATGAAGGGAGGAGTCACCTCACGGTGGACTGTCGATCCCTCTGAAGACATCTTCAGGACCTGGTCCATGAAAATACCTTCGAGAGTTCATCCTTAACTTCGAACTATCCTCGGAGATTAGAGTGCAGAGGTAGCCCGATACTACAGACGAACGCCCGGGTAGCACTCTAGTCTAATACAGAGAGGTGAATGCTATCTTCGGGAGGTCTCTGACAGAAGGCACCACCATCAAGGAGAGGACCCTGTACACCCGGGCCAATCTTTTTCTCAGAGGAAGATGCCTATTCCATGCATTATTCGCACAACAACGCCTTGGTCGTAACGGTACATATCGGCTGCTACAAAGTGTCAAAGATATTAGTTGATGGGGGAAGCAGCGTCAATATCCTGTATGGACACACTCTAGATTAAATGGAGGATACTCCTGAGATGGTCCAAAAGTTGATCATTCTCTAGACCCAGTCACTTCTCTACAGTTTCGACGGGTGCGAAGCCCGTCCCCCCGGCACAGTCGAGTTCCCAGTCCGCGCGAATCCGTTCAACATTGTCACAGAGTTCTGTGTCTTTGACGTACAATGCCCCTACAACGCCATCCTCGGAAGACAGTGAATCTACATGATGAGAGCGGTTCCCTCCACTCATCATCAGCTCCTGAAGTATCCCACACTATTTGGGATGACCAACATAAGGGGTGACTTGGCGATGACTAGGAAGACAGCTGCAGTAGCTCAAAAAAGGTCGGGCTGGTACAAAATGCCTCTCGAGTAGGCCCTAATGAAGACTCTCCAGTGGATAAGAAATAGAAAAAGATTGCTGATCAAAGCAATCACAGCACGACAAAAGTTGAGATCCCGACTCACACACCGAATCAGAAAACCCTGACAATAAGACCGAGGAGGAGCCCAGTCATTCAGTCTAGACCTACATCGTCCAGGAGCGGGTACTTTGAATCGGCTCAAACCTTCTCCCTCACGAGAAGACACTATTTAAACAATTCTTGTCAGAAAATTTAAAATGTATTCGTGTGGACACCCACCGACATGCTTGGAATTGACCCCGTAATCATTTGCCACAAGATCTCCATCAAGGCGAACGCTAATCCAATAAAGCAAAAATCTAGAAGAATGAATAAAGAAAGGAGTCGCGCTATCATCGTCGAAGTGGACCACCTTCTTCAAGCTGGCTTCATCCGAGAGATGTTCTATCCAGATTGGCTCTCTAACCCCGTTCTCGTCAGGAAAAAGAACGGGAAGTGAAGAACCTATGTCGACTTTACTAACCTCAATGAAGCTTGCCTGAAGAACAGTTATCCCATACTGAGGATCGATCAACTGGTGGAGGCGACAGTGGGGCACAAGCTCCTTAGCTTCATGGACGCTTATTCAGGCTATAATCAGATCAAGATGCGCCCACCAGATGAAGACAAAACAACCTTCATTACTGGCTGGGGAGTCTACTGCTACAAGGTGATGCTCTTCGGACTCGAGAATGCAGGGGATACTTTCCAGTTAATGGTTAATGAAGTCTTTAAAGATCTGATCGAGGGCACCATGGAGGAATACATTGACGATATATTGGTGAAAATAGTACATCTCATGGATCACCTCCAGCATCTAGACAAAGCATTCGATCTCCTTAGGCAACACAAGGTGAAGCTCAACACTAGGCATCGAAGCAAACCCTGACCAAATATCTGCAATTCTGAATATAAAGGTTCCCACTTGTGTAAAGGAGATCCGGATACTTAACAGACGTCTCGCAGCCCTTAATCGGTTCATCAGCCAATCCACAGACAAATGCTGGCCCTTCTTCTGAGCCTTGAGAAAGAATAGAGATGACTTTCGCTGAAATGAGGAATTTCAGACATTTTTTCAAGGACTGAAGAGGTATCTGGCCTCACCACCTCTGCTATCAAAGCCCTTCTAAGGAGAGATGTTATATCTCTACCTCGCCATCTCAGAGTCAGTTGTGAGTGGAGCCCTAGTTTGGGAAGACGAAGGCGTCCAGAAGCTGGTGTATTATATCAGCCACTCTATGAATGGTCCATAGACTAGATATCAAAGGCTAGAGAAGCTAGTGGCTTACCCTCTTCATTATCTCGAGGAAGCTTAAGAACTACTTCCAAATCTTCCTGATCACAATCCTCACTGAACACCCCCTGAGAAGCATCGTGAAAAACCTGAAAGCAAGTGGGAGAATTTCAAAATGGGCTGCGGAACTGAGATCTTACGGACTCATATACAAGCCAAGGATAGGGATCAAAGGCCAGGTCCTAGCCGACTTTATTGCTGACTTCACTCCGGGGGTTACAGAGCACGCTGACCAGATAGAAGGGTGGATCATGAATGCGGACGGAGCTTCAAATAGTAAGGAGACAGGCATCCGAGTTGTCCTCACCACTCCAGAAGGATCCATCATCGAACAATCCTTCACCTTCAGATTTCCTATCTCCAACAACGAGGCCGAGTACGAGTAAGGCTTCGAGTAGCCATTGCACTCGGGGTCATGGGGCTCGAAGTTCAGTGCGATTCTTCACTGGTAGTCAACCCGGTCAGTGATGAATACGTCGCAAGAGATTTCGGATGGCGGAGTACCTACAACTCATTCTCAAATTAAAGTCCAAAATCCCCCGATATGACTTCAAGTGGGTACTCAGGTCCGAAAATAATCACGCCTACTCACTCGCTAACCTAGAAATAGCCATAGAGTTCCAATTCAGGCGTGAAATCCCCATCGAGCACATCGACAATCCGAGCGTCCAGTGACTAGCTGGAGAGGTCTTACGCCACGATATCTCACCAGGGTGGAGGGATCCAATCACCACCTACCTGAAGGATGGAACACTTCCTGATGAAAGGAATGAGGCACGCAAGCTCCAGCACTTGGCCACCAGGTATAGACTCTTTGGGGATACCCTATACAAGAAATCCTACTTCAGTCTCCACTCCAACCCGCATCTGAGATGTCTCAGTCCAGACGAAGCTCAGAAAGTGATGCAGGAAATCCATGATGGTGATTACGGAAATCATGTGGAAGCTTGCTCTCTCGCTCATAAGTCATCAATCAAGGGTATTACTCGACCAAGATGTTCGACAACGCCAAGGATTATATGAAGAAGTGCCCAAAATGTCAGAGGTTTACTCCAGGGTCAAACGGACCAAGTATCGACATCTACACTCTACGCAGCCCATGACCCTTCATGCAATGGGTACTGGACGTAGTCGGGCCATTCCCCTAAGCACAACTCCAATTGCGATTCCTACTGGTAGCCACCAACTACTTCACCAAATGAGTTGAGGCAGTGCCACTCTCTGAAGTCTTTGGATATCAGATTGTCAAGTTCATCTGGCAGAACATAGTGTGCCACATCGGACTCCCCATGCTATTGAATCTGACAATAGAACAAACTTTGCCAGCAATTGGCGATAAGTTTCTGCGCAAGTATAAGATCATACATTGATTCTCCTCACTCTATTATCCTCAAGGCAATGGCCAGGCTAAAATTGGCAACTACACCATCCTCGATAACCTATGCAAAAGTCTGGAAAAAACTAAAGCGAATGAGCAGAGAAATTCCCCAGAGTACTTTGGGCTTACAAGACCACCAAACATGTCTTGATAGGTGAAACTCCATTCTCGTTGGCATACAAAACAGAAGCAATCATCCTGATCGACGTTAGCATGCCGACATTCCGAGTGGAAGGAGTAGTACAAGATCAGAACGATGCCTTACTCCGCTTGATGCTGGATCACTCAGAGGAAAGGCGATAATAACTCTAAAACTGCATTGAGGCTTATCAACAGCAAATTTGGGCCGCACACCACAAAAAGGTGAAGTCGTTGGAATTCCAAATTGGAGACCTAGTCCTGAAGCACGTGAATTAAAGCACATGACAAACGGATCAAGGAAAGCTAGAATCCAACTGAGAGGGTTCCTACATCATCATCACTCGGGGAGGCAAGAGGTCTTACACCTTGGCCGAACAGCATGGTAACCAACTCAATAAGCAGTGGAATTTTTTTCACTTAAAGCGATATTATGTGTAAATCATGTAATATTCAATGGAAAGATTGTTTTCTACTATCTTAATCGCGTTTTACCCAACTCTAGCATCTACCTCGAACATCAACTACATATCCATGACCTAAATGGGTTTTCACCCTGACGGTGACAATTCGGGGAGTCTCCTGAAAGACGAAGACTTGCCCATGTCCCTTGGAGCCAACCTATAATGGGATATACTATGGTGGCCGCCCGAGCAGATTCACAGCCTATATGAGTCTTCACCTTGACAGCGACTCTTCGAGGAGTCTCCTGAAAGACGAAGACTCGCCTATGTCAATTCTCGAAGCTAGCATATAATGGGATATACTAATGGCCGCCCAAGCAAATCCACGGCCTACACGGGTCTTCACCCTAACGGTGACTCTTCAGGAAATCTCCTGAAAGATGGAGACTCGCCCACGTCGATCTCTCGGGGCCAGATTATAATGGGATATACCCTGATGGTCGCCCGAGTAGAACTACGGCCTATACGGGTCTTCACCCAGACGGTGACTCTTCACAGAGTCTCTTTAAAAGGCTGAGACTCACCCATGTCGATCTCACAGAGCCAGCCTACAATGGGATATACCCTGATCGTCGCCCGAGCAGATCCACAGCCTATACGGGTTTTCACCCTGACGACGACTCTTCAGGGAGTCTTCTAAAAGACAGAGACTTGCCCTCGTCGATCCCTCAGAGCCAATCTATAATGAGATGTACCCTGATGGCCGCCCGAACAGATCCACAGCCTATACGGCTCTTCACCCTGACAGTGACTCTTAGGGGAGTCTTCTAAAAGACGGAGTGATCGGTCACTGATGCTGCATATTTATTATCACATTCTCATATTAATTATATAATAAACTATGTATCTAATCCTATTTATTATCTAATTTATATGCAGGCCCATTACTAAGGGAGAAGGAAGAGAAAACGAGCCCAAAGCCCATCAAAATTTTGATTTAATTCAGAATTAATTCAAATCAAAGATCAGGGCTGATTAGGGCAAATCAGGCAAATTAAAGAAGATAAAACTAGTTAAAAAATCAGTTAAATCAGATCTCTGCAAATCAATTAGTTAAAGTTAAAGATAAAATGAGGTTTCGTCAAAATCCAGGACCCAAACTAAAAATCCAGCTGGAGATAAAAACCAAAACGTCAAAGCATCGACCTGTACCTCTTGGTGCACCCAGGCCGCAGAAGCGCAGCCAAAGCTGCATTTTTACGGCTTTGTTGAATTTATTTGGGGGAGCGTTTGCTCCCCCTATCTTTGTACACTCTCCCTCGTTTGATTTTGCCTATAAATACTGGGTTTTCGGAGACTACAGGGGGCGATCAAGCAGAGATAGATTCTTAGACTAGTTTTTTATTCTTTTAAGAACTGAAAGGAGAGATGAGTTCATGAAGAAATGAGAGCAAGCTTGTACTGACAGTGACACCGGTGTAAGTAAGTCTTTTCTTTCATTGTTATTTGAATCGAATTAAAGTTTCTTTTTCTTTTTTACTCTTGTGTTCGTTTACTTTCCTCTGATGTGTTTGCAATCCAAGTGAATCTGATAGTCTCGAGACTGCTTCGCCATTGCAAGTGCCCTTGATGGCCTATGGTGATGGACAACCATTTTTTTATTAGTTTAGCTTGCCCTTTTATTCATAGTGTAGATCGGGAATAGGGAAAATCCTATACGTCATGCTTGATCGCCTTCAAAGACTAGGTAAGTCATAGTGATGGATCCAAGGTATATGAGCACTGAAGAGGTAAGTAATTTTTAGTTTCTTTCTTTTAATTCTTTAGTTTAGATCAGCACAATCTCCTAACTCTTTTATTCACTCTTTTTAATTTCTTTGTATAAATCTATTTTTTATTTTCTCCATCTTCTCAATCTACCACTTCCTTCTTAACTTAACTGTAACTTAATTTTTTTTCTTTTCAAGAACTAAAAGAAGAACTTTAACTATTTTTTGTAACATAAAAGAGAACTTACTGAAAAAGCTTCCATCGCTAGTCCTCCTTGTGGATCACGACCCGCATAGCCACTTGCTATAGCGATAGTATTGAGCACCTTGCACATTTTAATCATAATTTCTAAATTATTATTTTCTTTATGCAGGTCTAAACCCAATCATATTTTGGCGCCGTTGTCGGGAGGGACGTTAAGTAATTCTCTTTTTAAATTTACATTTTTGATTAACTTTCTTCTTTATTCTTGGTGTGCAGTGATAGATATCAAGAAAATTTTTACTGCAATGGACATATAAGTGGTCCTGGACTCTGCTCAAGAAAACAGGGCCCAAAAGCTCTCAGGTTTGCTACATTCCAGTGGCAATCTGAGTGAGCTACTAACCTATATTTTTGCAGGTTGGCTGAATTGCAAAGCTAAATTTCTGCAGCTATTTATTATCTTGTCTAACTCACTGTACATACTTTCTAACTCAACAGTAAATTAATGTTTGTTAAATGCTAAAAATTGTTTAGACTTTACATTTAGGCGTGTCTAATTCGTTTACAATTTACATTACTGTTGAAGAGTGTTAGAGCAACGGTACGTGTGCATAGCATGTAGTATAGAAACACTTTTGAATTGTTTACATTACTTAAGCGTTGCTTTTCATGTATACATTGCATTAAATTGATTTAAGGGCTTGTCCTATAAATAAGACAAAGTGGGGAAGTCATTACCTCCCTTGGCCCATAAACAATCTCCTCACTCACTAACCCAAGCCTAACTAAAACTGAGTAGATGTTGGCCCTAGGGATATCTCGGACTCAATAGGAGACTAACCTAAGGGGGAAATGATTAGAATTTGACTCTTGCCAAATCGGTGTCTATGGTTAGGGATTGAGGGGGCGAAACCCCGAAGATTGGTGATTTGGCATAATTAGGCCTGTTGCTTAGGCACAGATACCTCCCACTGATCTTGCCCCTACTTGACCGATTAATTTGTGATCAGATTCGGTAATATACCCCCCGTGGACAGTCTAACCGGTTAGGAGTCGTCTAGGTCTAAGGTCTACCTAACTTATGTTAGATTTTTTTATTTGTTTGTTTATTTGTTGGTTTTTGTTTGCTTGTTTTTGACATTTCTTGTGTGATATGGCTTATAGAAATAATTTTTTCAATTTTAATGGTAATCCATGTTACACTCGATCTCTTTTTCGGATATTACCAACCCGGCATATCATAACTTTAACCAACCTAGTGTGCCGGATTGGTCTTATCCAAATCAAGACATGCCCCAGTCCCAATATTATGAACAAGACTGGAATAATCATCACTACTCTTCACAAAGCCAACGGAGATACAACTCTCCCGAGTCATATTGTCAACCGCCTTACCAACATCCAGTTTCATATACTTCTTCTCTTGAGCAACCATTAGAAGAATTAATTAACTGGAAAAAGAGGATGGAAGTCTTAGAAGAGCTTGAGCGATGAATTCAAATTTTAGAAGACTCAAAATCTCATCAAAATTTCATATCACAGATCCTTACTCTATTTTTTAAGAACATGCCGACTTAGAAAAGAGTATAAAATTCATGATTCAATTCCAAAGTAATCCACTCAATATGATAGAAGAAAGACTTAGTAGATTAGAAAACATGCGTAGGAATAAGGAAATTCTCCCTACCCAATCGCTGACTATTCCGACTCTTCTAACCATATTAATGAAAACCAAGAATCATAGTATCTTGAAGACTTTGACCAAGATTCAATTTCACCACAAAATCTTGAACTTGACTAATATCAATCCATTGACGAATTGGCAAGTTTTCATTTCAATGAGATTGAACTTGATTATGAATGTGAACTCGATCTCCAACTTTGTGATTCAGTTCCCATTTTCGAATCTAGTTGACTCCGGTATTCTTACCTAATTTGGACCAAATCTCTAGCCAACATTTATTCCCGTGCCTATAAATCTAGAAATTGAATCACCAATTTTAGATAATCACATTCTATTAATGAGAAAAGAATGTGAATTTTAATTCTTAGATTTGGACTCAACTCTTGAACCAAAACTAACTCTCGAGCCCAAAGTTGATTTTTTCGAGTTAGTATTGGTTCCTGAACCTATCATTCTTGAGCCCAAGTCAACCATTCCATCAAGTCACATTCTTTTATTGGACATAGGTATAGACTATGATGACTACGTGATGATTTTTCAAGACTGGTCATGTAAAGGGAATAAGTTTCATGATAGGATCATTCATAATCCTAATCATATTGAGGACTGTAAATATGTAAATAGAGAAGAGGTCAATAAAGGTGAGTTTCATGAACCACCACATTATCTTGAATGGGTAGCAACACTTGACCCAATCAAACCACCACCTTAAGATAATATTTTTCTTCTCTTTCTTCTTTTTCATGCATCTATGCATTAATTCATACATTGAGGACAATGCATGAGATATGTGCGGGGAGGATTCTAACATAACTTAGGTTTCCTTTTATTATTAAAATTTTTTATTATTAACAGTTTCTTTACTTGTAAAAACTTTTTGAAAATAGAAACAATATTTTAACATATTTTTTATAAGAAATTAAGTCAATTTTAAGATTAGGAAAAAAATTTAAAAAAGTAATTTAGTCTCGATTTTTACGTTGATGATATATGCATGCTTTATATACTTACATACTTAGGGTTCAAAAATAAAGATTCTTATGTCTTATTAAAAAAAAGAAAAATATGTATATAATATATCAAAAATTCTTGATTAAGCTGGGTATTTATGCCTCATAAAGCATAAGTATTCACGTCTAAAAGCGGTTCATATAATAAAATCCTTACTTTTGTGATCTTATTTGCTTGAGTCCTTAAGTCCTTGGGGTGTTTTCTCACTCGGTGCCCTAAGAACGTTTGGTTTGGGAGTCACCGATTAAAGGTTCGTTACATGGGAAGATTAGAAACCTAATAGAACTAAGGAATAATATCATCAAAATTTAAAAATAAAATAAAAAACAAATGAAAAAAATAATAAGTCATAAGAGTTAGAGTTAAAAAGCCCCGAGTTAAAATTTCACGGTCACAAAGGTGCATATAACTTAGGGTAAAATAATAGACTAAATGAGAAATACAGTTTGACTCCTTATCTTAATTGATAACAAGTTTTTAAATGAAGACTAAGCTTAAGAATGAAAAGTTCAGTTTTCCTATAACTTATAGATTACTTAATTTTTATAATAATACTTCAAATATTTTTCTCTTTCAAAATGTGTTTTCAAAATACTAACACTTTAACACTTGTTTCTCTTTCTTTATGGATTTTGTGGGTGTAATCCACTGAAAACCCTCACGAGACAAAACTCGTCCTTTAGGAAAACCTAGAGGTTTAACTGCTTGTTGCACATGCTCAGTACAATCGCTTAACTTGTAAAAGTGGTCTAATAATTTTTGGTTTAGTTTTGTTGTTTTGCTCAAGAACGAGCAAAAGATAGGTATGGGGTGTGATCGGTCGCTGATACTGTATATTTATTATCACATTCTCATATTTATTATATAAGAAACTCTGTTTTTAATCCTATTTATTGTCTAATTTATATGCAGGCCCATTACTTAGGGAGAAGGAAGAGAAAACGAGCCCAAAAGCCCATCAAAATTCTGATTTAATTTAGAATTAATTCAAATCAAAGATCAGGGCTGATTAGGACAAATCAAAACAAATCAAAGAAGATAAAACTAGTTGAAAAATTAGTTAAATCAGATCTCTACAAATCAATTGGTTAATGCTGAAGATAAAAGGAGGTTTCATCAAAATCCAGGACCCAAACTGAAAATCCAGCTGGATATAAAGCCAAAATGTCAAAGCATTGACCTGTACCTCCCGGGTGTGGCTCCTGGCCACACCCAGGCCACGTAAATGCAGCCAAAGTCACATTTTTACGGCTTGTTGAATTTGTAGGGGGAGCGTTTGCTCCCCCTATCTTTGTAGCTCTCCCTCGTTTGGTTTTTACCTATAAATACTGGGTTTTCGGAGACTATAGGGGACGATCAAGCATATATAGATTCTTCCCACTTTTTCATTCTTTTTTGTAGGTTTTTATTTTTCCCTTTAATGTAATTTTTACTTTTTTTTTATGTAACTGAGAGGAGAGACGAGTTTCAAGGAGGAATGAGAGCAAACTTGTACTGAGGGTGACACCGGTGTAAGTAAGTCTTTTCTTTCATTGTTATTTGAATCGAATCGAAGTTTCTTTCCCTTCTTTACTCTTTTCTTTCATTTATTTTCTCCACCTTCTCAATCTAATAGTTTAACTGTAACTTATTTTTCTTTTTCTTTTCAAGAACTAAAAGAAGAACTTTAACCTTTTTTGTAACTTAAAAGAGAACTTATTAAAAAGCTTTCATTGCTAGTCCCTTCTTGTGGATGACGACCCGCATAGCCACTTGCTATAGCGGTAGTATTGAGCACCTTGCACATTTTAATTTTAATTTCTAAACTATTATTTTCTGTGTGCAGGTCTGAACCCAATCACGGAGATTTGCCCACATCAATCCCTCGGAGCCAGCCTATAATGAGATATATTCTGATGGCCGCCCGAGCAGATCCACGGCCTATACAAGTCTTCACTCTGATGGTGACTCTTCGGGGAGTCTCCAAAAAGACGAAGACTCGCCCACGCCGATCTTTCAGAGCTAACTTATAATGGAATATACCATGATGGCCGCCCGAGCATATCCACGACCTATACGGATCTTTACCCTAACAGCGAACCTTCAGAGAGTCTCCTGAAAGACAGAGACTCACTCAAGTTGATTACTCGGAGCGAGCCTATAATGGGATATACCTTGATTGCTACCTAAGCAGATCCACGACCTATGTGGGTCTTCACCCTGACGGCGACTCCTTGGGGAGTTTCCTGAAAGACGGAGACTTACCCATGTCGATTCCTGAGAGCTAGCCTATAATGGGATATACTCTGATGGCTGCCCGAGCAGATCCACGGCCTATACGGATCATCTTCATTAAAAGCATTTAAACAAGTAGCATTGCAATATAAATTTAATATATCAATCATATGAATAATATTTTTATGAAAACAGGAAAGAACATAAATATTTGTCTTCTTTTCTATAACATCGCAAGTGAACTGATCAAAAATAACTTTATAATTTTTGTCACAAAGTTGGCTAATGTTCAAGAGGTCATGCTTGAGACTTTCAACTAAAACAACATTTTCTATTAAAGGAGATGAACAAATTTGGATATTACCTATATCAATAATTTTACCCTTTGAATCATCTCTGAAGGTGACGGTGTCACATTCATGATACCTTGATAGGGTTGCAAAGTTGTTGATATCCCAAGTTATGTACCTTGAGCAACCGCTATCAAGGTACCATCGCTCCTAACGTCTTGGAGCCTTGGTGTATACCTATATCAAGTAAAGAAGTTGTTGAAGTTGTTAATATTGATACCCATATTTTCTTGGGTCGTATAGTGTTAGTTATTCGAATCAAAACATGTTCATTTGAAGCATTAATGTGATCAAAGTAAAACTTAGCTAAGTGACCATCCCGGCCACAATAGATGCAAGTATAAACTCTACCATACATAATGCATGATGTGTATGTGAGACATGAGCATGGTAATTGTGTATGGCATGTTTAGCATGATGTGTATGGGCATGTTGTGCTTGATGAGTGTGGGCATGTGTAGCATGATGAGTGTGAGCATGTGTAGCATGAAAAATATGAACATATTTTCTTGGAGTGTGTCTCTTGGGAAACATGGCCTCTAATCTAGCCTTTTCAAAATCATATTTTTAAAAAATATTTCTCAAAGTGCTAATTTGGGTTAAAATTTTTTTTTTTGCTTTACAAGAAACTTTGTGTGCATCAAAATCTTGTTGTATAAAAATAACTGTGAAAGACAAAATCTCTTTTTTCTTTTGAAAGAATAACAACTTGATTTTGAAAAAATTCATTTTTTTCATTTTAAATATTTCTTCTTGCAAAAATCATAGTTATGAGAAAGTTTTTCAAAAGGTTCACCCAATTCATCCATGGTCAATTCACAACCATCTAGGGATGGTTCGGATGTTACCTTGGATGTATTATCATTAGCCATGAAACACACATTCGCTGTGTCCACCTCTTCTTCTGATTCACTCTCCGAATCCCATGTTGCTTTGAGAGCACTCTTCTGAAAAACACCTAGAGGGGGGGGGGGTGAATAGGTGTAAGTGCTAATTTAGTGAACTAAATGCGCTAAATGCGGAAGCTTAAAAACTAATTGCAACACACTTAGTACAACACACAAGTGTAGCCGAAGTCCCGTGAAGGGCTCTAGACTAACTCCTCTTGATTCCCCTAGATATGGGTTGAGGTGCTATATGAAGCTCTTGTGATTAAGTACAAGTGAGGCACACACAAACACACAAGCATATAATAGATATGATAATATGAATCAATGCTCAAACACAAGCAAATAGATATAATGCTATGAATGATGCTATGCACAATACAAAGAGAGAGAGAGAGAGTTAGGAGACAATGGATCAAACGCTAACAACAAGATATGTTTCGAGGTTCGAGCCCCTAGCTCTACATCCCCGCCTTCACCACCGTGAAGGATTTCCAATCCACTATCTCCCACCGAGGGAACCTCCACCGAGGAGGATTTGTTACAACAAAGGGAGTACCGAACTCCTCTCTCAAACACCGCCTCACAACCGAGGGGTAGGCCCGTAGCCAAACAACAACAACAACCACCTCTACCGAAGAGGGATACAAACCAAACTCCACCTCTCACTAGAGGGAGCAAACAACAACCAACTCCACTTCTCACAAGAGGGAGTAAACCACAATCCTCAACCTCTACCAAAGAGGGAGCAACCCAATCAAAGCAAGGGTTTTACAACAAGTGGTTTCAAGGACCACAAACTCTCTTTTCCCACAAACAAATGATCCTAATAGAATAGGATAAAAGATAGGCTCAAGTGTGGAAAAACTAAGTGTTTTGATCAAAGAAATACTTTTGAGAAAATACCAAATAGATATTGAAATGAAGAATAATAAACCAATTCCCAAAAACTTGTTTTCTTTGAAATAAAACAAAACACTTAAAACAAATAGATGAGGCTTTTTGGCACTTAAACTATTTTGAAAACTTGTTTAAAACACTGAAGATGTCAGGAAATTTTAGCTCTAAAAATCTTGGCCAAAATCCCAAAGAAATGGGTTTATATAGGCCAAACAGAAAACTAGCCGTTAGGCTGATCTGGCAGCCTGACAGGCTAGCGGTCGGCCGGCCCGGCCGACCGCCAACGGTCATATTTCTGACCGTTGGGCAATCCGGTCGGCCGCCCGGCCGACCGCCCAGATACAGAGAGCAAACCTCTCTGGTCCGGTCGGCCGCCCGGCTGACCGTCCCTGTGTCTGCCAAACGTGCACAAGCCTGTGCACGTCGGTCGACCGCAAGGGTCGACCGGCCTTTGGTGCGGTCGACCCGTGCGGTCGGCCGACCTGGCCTGTCAGCCACTGTTCTGGGACAGAAACATATGTAAAAAATATTTCTAAAAATCTTTTAAGTCTTTGTAAAAATACCCAAAAATAGTTTTAACATTTTGCATTGATATATAAACCTGTGATAAACATTTTAACTCAAATATCAAGCATATGAAACTATTTTTGTGTTTTAACATTTTTACCAAAAACCAAAACTTGTATTTTATCAAACTTGGATTTTTCAATAGGAAATCTGATTTTTCCTAAAACTCATGAATAGACATATCAAAATAAGTTTGTATAAGATATGAAGCATGTATATATATTGAACACATCTAATATACATGAAAACCATTTAAACTTGTTTTGATCTACTATTCATGAAAACCAAATCAAAAACATAAATCTTGTGTATGTTGTGAACTTGAGCATATCAACTATACTAAGCTTTACAAATGAATCTAAACACACTAAATGTGGATACCTAAGTCTTCTTGACGATCTTCATCTTCAAGTCGACTCGGTCCAAATACCGTGATCTAATGAGCATGGCTATGTATCATCTTGACGCTCGGGCTCGGGAATCACCAAGTGAAGGCTTCCAAAACTCTTTTGAAGCAATCACCAACTAATATCTTGTTACATGATCTGAAACTAAAATCACAAGATTATTAGTAAACATAACTACATGAGTTAATCATCATCAAAACTAGGGTGGAAGGCCTTCGGGCCAACAATCTCCCCCTTTTTGATGATGACAAAACTCATGGAGTTATATATGCATGGATTAAAGTTAAGCTTCAAAGAAGCTCCCTCTTAACTCATGCATAAACAAATAAACATAATGAATATGCAATGAAGGCTCTTAAACATGAATGCATAAATATGCATAAACAATAAAAGGTTCTAGATACCAATGAAATGTTCAAAAACAAAACATGCTCTAGATACCAATTAAAATTAAACTAAATTAAACTTAATATATGCAAGACATAAACATGCATATATAAATTAAACTTAATATATGCAAAACATAAACATGCATATATAAAGCTCAAATAAACTCAAACAAACTCAAAATCTTTCTCCCCCTTTTTGTCAATCATCAACAAAGGGGTAAAAACCAAACCAAAATAAAATCTTCTCCCCCTTTTTAATATAAAGAAACAATCATCAATAAAAGGTAAAAGACAAAGCAAAATAATAAATTTTTCTCCCCCTTTTTGTCTAAAACAAGGAATCAATAAAGGGGTAACAATCAATTAGGATATCGATTGAAAATATGTCAAAATAGCATTTTGATACCAATTGAAAGTAAACATAGATCAATCAACAAATGGTATATGCGATATACATTCATGAAGAGGAAGACGGTAAAGTAACTTCCCTACATATATACATTATATGAAAGAGGGATGACAAGCCCTAATTCACATAACGCATATTATGTAATGCATAAGAGGAGATGTGAAGCTCCACATACACACGTGTATCACATAAAGAAGAGATGTCAAGCTCCTCAATACAAGATACACTCAACATGAATCTATATGTAGAAGAGATGTTAAGCTCTCTTTGCATATAGGCAATACAAATCAAAAACTCTTGTATTTATCTTTAAACAAAATTTTGAATTTTCTCAATAAAACAAATTTGATACCAATTGAAATATGAAAAACGAATTTTCTCCCCCCTTTTGAAATACCAACAAAACACATGCATAAGCTTGTATAAGAAACCAATTGAAAATTGAGTCAATTGAAACAAAGTTGAAGCTCAAGTTTTAGCATAAACAAAATTTGTGCTCAAGATATAGGGATATAATAAGCACAAATAAAACATATATATGTATGAAAAGTTTGATACAAATGAAATTGATACCATTAGACTTGAAAAACATACATACATACAAACATATATGAGTATACAAGAAGATCAAACTTGAAACCAATTGAAGGAGTTCAATGATACCAATTGAAACAACAAAATAAGCATGGTATAACTCATATCACAACGAAGAACACGAACTAGTTAAAATGAAAAGTTTTGTTAACTAGTACGAAATCCTTCAAGTAAGGAATAAAAACAAATAATTTTCATGAAACATGAAATTCACAAGATAGTCAACACTCATAATCAATTAAGCATAAATATGACTCATGAAAACAAACACATGAGTAAACAATAAATGTGAGTGTACAAATACAATGTGAAGATCATAATCATGAAAGATGGACAATAATCTCAATATTCCTTGAAACATGAAAGCATGAAAATCATCAAAACTTATTTAATCTTCAAGGTATATGTATGTCCTATACAAACTAAAGTATACATACATATCCAATACACAACGAGTCCACAAAGATATATGCATGAAGGCACGTGGCTCAAAAGGATGTTTATGTATAACAATAATTTGGATAAAATAGACATATACATGAAGTTAAACAAAAAACACATGGAAACATGAAAAACTAAATTTCCATTAAAACAAATTTCATTTGAAGGTATATGTATGATTTGTCAACACAAAAGGTATACATACATATCCCTAAACACAATTGAGTCCATATATATATAGATTTGCATGAAAGGCAAATGACTCAAGGGGTATACATGTATATCTTAAAGTTTGACAAAATAGACATATACATGAAATGAAAACTCATACACATAAAATAAATCCAAAAATAGGAATACAAGTTTAAAATGTATGAATCATCAAAACTAGACTATATTAGCACATTAATGGGTTCAAATAAGCATTCAAGCTCAAACATATATAGATTTATTTGTGGCCCACTATATGTACAAGTATAAATCCTAGTCTTAATGAAAACTAACGTTTAAACATATATCAAAGCATGAAGCATAAAACAAGATATAAATTAACATGAAAAACATAACCATGATTATTATGTAAATTCACATGTTATTAGAGCTATGATAAATATGATAGCTAAACAAATGGTAAGAACACTAAAATAATGATCCATTTTAAACATGGGTGTCTCAAAATGCTATACATGCATGTCAAGGATCTAATAAACATGGCATTAACATAATAATCTATAAACAATAAAACATGCTATAAATGATAAACATGGAAAGCATGCAAACATAAATAAGGAGTTAGAGACCACATATGAGGCAACTCTCCATGACTCCAAAACAAGGTGGTCCTCTCCACCAAACTTCCCTTGAAAGTGATGCATCCATTTAATTTTCATGAAGCTCGGAACGCATCCACTCCAAGGTACGGCAACTCTCACGTCATGTGAGAGCCCACACCTACATCAAAAATCGGAGGGGTGGTCTTTGGTACCCATTGTCTTTTGGGTCCATGAGGGTTAGTACCTTTTCTAACCCAAACAAATTTAGTTGCTAAATTTGAAGTATGTAATCTATCAAAGCAAAATTTAGCAAGGTGGCCCTTTCGTCCACAATGTGTACAAGTGTACACATGAGCATACATAGTGTGATGGTGTCCGTGAGGAGCATGTGTATGCCGTGGAGGGTGTGCATGAAAAGATGGAACTTGTTTCTTTCGAAACAAAGTTTCCAAACATGTATGACCCCTGGCACATTGGCTCAAAGTGGAGCCCAAACAATCCATATTCTTCTTCAACAAATTTATATCATTTTTAATTATAAAAGAAGAGGAGCATGCAAGGGGTGATCTAGGTGAAACTACCCTAGCATGGCAAACATGTGCATCAATCCTATTTTGTAAAACTTCATTTTTCTTTAAACAAACATTTAAATCATTTGAAATAGAAATAATTTTGTTTTTCAAAGCAACATTCTCTTTTAAAGCAAAATCAACTCTTGAAGATAAATTTTCATTTTTCTTCAAACGTGTTTCACAATCATTTTTAGATTTTAAAAATTTATTTTCTTTTAATGCAAGTTCAAGTTGAGATCTCAATGAATCCCTTTCATTATAGATCTCAACCTTTTCTTGCAAAACTTTGTCAAGTTTAGAAGACAAATTTTCATTTTCTTTATTTAAAGCAAATGTCTTCTTTTTCAAAATGTTATATTTTTCTATTAATTTTTCACAAACAATAGAAAGTTCTTCATTCAAAGCATGGGCATCAACAAAATCATTACATGAAGAACTAGAATCAAAACTATCTAGTTGAGTTTCCGATTGTACCTCAAGGGAGTCATTCCCTTGGACCATGAAGCATTGAGATTCGGATTCTCCACTAGATTCCTCCGGTTGGATTTGCAATTGAAGCTCAGAGGTGGTGGTTCTGACCGTTGGGCAATCCGGTCGGCCGCCCGGCCGACCGCCCAGATACAGAGAGCAAAGCTCTCTGGTCCGGTCGGCCGCCCGGCCGACCGTCCCTGTGTCTGCCAAACGTGCACAAGCCTGTGCACGTCGGTCGACCGTAAGGGTCGACCGGCCTTTGGTGCGGTCGACCCGTGCGGTCGGCCGACCTGGCCTGTCAGCCACTGTTCTGGGACAGAAACATATGTAAAAAATAATTCTAAAAATCTTTTAAGTCTTTATAAAAATACCCCAAAATAGTTTTAACATTTGCATTGATATATAAACCTGTGATAAACATTTTAACTCAAATATCAAGCATACGGAACTATTTTGTGTTTTAACATTTTTACCAAAAACCAAAACTTGTATTTTATCAAACTTGGATTTTTTAATAGGAAATCTGATTTTTCCTAAAACTCATGAATAGACATATCAAAATAAGTTTGTATAAGATATGAAGCATGTATGTATATTGAACACATCTAATATACATGAAAACCATTTAAACTTGTTTTGATCTACTATTCATGAAAACCAAATCAAAAATATAAATCTTGTGTGTGTTGTGAACTTGAGCATATCAACTATACTAAGCTTTACAAATGGATCTAAACACACTAAACTATGGATACCTAAGTCTTCTTGACGATCTTCATCTTCAAGTTGACTCGGTCCAAATACCGTGATCCAACGAGCATGGCTATGTATCATCTTGACGCTCGGGCTCGGGATCACCAAGTGAAGGCTTCCAAAACTCTTTTTGAAGCAATCACCAACTAATATCTTGTTACATGATCTGAAACTAAAATCACAAGATTATTAGTAAACATAACTACATGAGTTAATCATCATCAAAACTAGGGTGGAAGGCCTTCGGGCCAACATCTTCTTGTAGGGCTTCTTTGAGGTAGATGGCTTACTTTTGATTTCTGAGCATTCCGCAACAATGTGTCCCGGCTTCCGGCAATTGAAGCAAATGATCTTTCTCTCCTTTCCTTGCCAATGTCTTCTATTATTGAATTTGGTTTTGTTTTACATCCTTCTCACATTCTTCACAAGGAGAGAGAGATCTTCATCTTCTTCTTCATCATCTTCATCAGAAATGGTGGGAGTGGACTTGAAGGCAATCATCTTTTTCTTTTGAGGCGCCATTTCTCTCAAGCCTTCCTCCCCATATCATGAGTCTTAAGGTTGCCGATAAGACCTATGAGCTCCATCTCTTTATTATATTGAGCTCTTTTGATATTGTAGCTTTGACCTCCCTTGATGGTGGTAGAGCACGAATGACCCTCCTCACCTTTTAGTCATTATCAATAGCATCACCTAGAGAAGCAAGACCATTAGTGATTTTAGTAAAACTTATAATCATGTCATCAATAGAAACTTTATCATGCATGATAAAATTCTTATATTGGGAACGCAAGAGATTAATTTTAGCTCTCTTGACTTGTGATGTCCCATCGTGTGTGACAACTAAATATGACCAAATCTCATAGGAGAATTCGCAATGAATGACCCTACCTATGTCATCATCATTCAAGGCTTGAAATAATGCATAGTGTGCTTTTGTATTGGCATCAAATTCCTTGGTGGCAATATCAGACCATGTGTCCTCATCACCAACGGGTATACTAAATGGTTTGGTCACCATCTTTACAACCCAATTTCCCAGGGATTGCAAGAAAATGATCATCTTAACCTTCCATATAGGAAAGTTAAGACCATCAAACTTTGGTGGAGTCTTAATTCCTTCGGCCTTATTAACTAGTGTGGATAGCAAATTAAAATGCAAATGAAGTGATTAGCAAAAGGATCTCTCTAAGGTGGTTAAACCAAGATCTAGAGTTCAAGGCTCTGATACCAATTAAAAATACACCTAGAGGGGGGTGAATGGGTGTAATACTAATCAAATGTGGAATAATAACAATTTATGATCAATGACGCAAATGGTCACTCAAAACAAAAGGTGAAGCCGACTTCCCCGTGAAGGGCTCTAGAACTTCTCCTCTAATGTTCTTCTGGACTATGAGTTGAGGTGCTCAATTTCCTTCCTATTGAGATGAGTAAGGACCGATAAATAAGAATGATGAATGTAATGCAATGATGAATATAATACAAGTAACAAATAGAATGCGCAAGTGAAGCAAAAACACAAGTGTAAGCAATGTAAAGAGATAGAGATCAAAAGACAAGCAATCACAAATACAAAGAATTTATTTTGAGGTGCAAGCCACCATTCTACGTCCCCGTCTTCACTACGGTGAAGGATTTCACTATCCACAATAGAATCTTCCACAAAGGGACCTTACAATAAGGAATTACAATGGTCTACATAAGACCGGAGTATACAACTTCAACACTCAATCCTCTACACAAGAGGTAGCACAAAATCATTGAGGTTTACAAAGCTCTTGGTGACCACTAGATCACAAACACTCTCTTCTTTATAAATTCTTATAGAGTAGATATAAAATGAAGCTTAAGGAGTTTGTGAGAGTAAAAATTCAGTTGAAAGAATTTAAGAGCTGAAAAACTAATTGAAATAGTTTTGAAAATGTTAGCACTTGAAAACTAAAAACTTGAAAACTTTTCTCTTTAGAACAAACTTGATTTTAATGTATTTCTCAAAAAAACTAATGTTCTAAATCCAATCCCAATGACCTATATATTTAAGCAATAAATAAACACTATTAGTTTAGCTCACCAGGTTATTAGAGGTGTGATTTGACCTGAAGAAAGCAAAAATAACCATTGAAAAAATTAGGAAAAAGATAGATTTGAAAACTAGCCGTTATAGGCTTTTGATAGAACTTCAATCGACCGGCCGGTCGACCGACAGTTCATTTCTAAACTAACCGTTAGGCTCGGTCAATCGCCTGGTTGACCGGACTCTGTCAAAAAAATATTTCACATACTGGTCGGTTGATCGCTCGGTCAACCGCCTCCAATAGTATCTCGGGTTGAGCCAGTCGGTCGCTCTGTCGGTCGATCGCTGGGGTTAGTGGTCGATCACTCAGTCGACCGACAAGCGTGCACAGCATGCACAACCCTAGACAGAGGATCGATCGACCGCTCGGTCGACTAACTTGGCCTATAATAGGCTATAGTCGACCGGTCGGTCAACCGACCTAGTTCAAAAGACATTTTCCTGACTGTTTTCAAATAACAAACTATTTTTGAAATATTTTGCATTGATTTTAAAGAGAAATAGCAATGTATAAGTAATGAAATACATGTTCTAAACATGATATAAAATTTTGAAAAAATTGAAAACATGTATCAAGTACCTAACATGCAAACACGAATACGGGAAAACTTGTATTTTTGAAAATGTGTATTTTTGTGTGTGTGACTTCTTGAGCATCAAATCTATATTCTACATTTTAAACATACTACTGTTGACACTTAAAAAAGACAAGATTCTTATTGGTCCGAACAATGTCTAAACTTGTTGACATTTACAAAAGACAAGTTACAGACGAGCTAAAGACCAGTTTTCACCCATCTCCGAGGGACAAGGAAGCAACTTGGACTCCACTGATCCAGCAAGCAGACAGTGAACCCGTATTGTTTCTAAACAGACCTCAGCAGGTCTAAGGTGCTAGCACTTAGCATCACATGAGCCCAAAGGGATAGCCTCGCTTGAGAGGCTAAAATCATCCAACTTCGCCTTGAAGCCACTCAAAGCCTCGCCAGGAAGCTAACTTGCAACTTTGCCACAGAGGACTTCCAGCTCCGCCAAAGGGTTTCTTTCGGACTTCGCCAGAAGTTGCCTCTAGCTCCGCTACGAGCTCAATGCGGGCAGCTCCGCTGTTGGTCTGCTATGGTCAACCTTTGACCAATCAAATCTCCGGATGAGATCGGATCCAATCAGATCAAATCCAATTAAGATCAAATCAGAGATCAAATTTGGCAGTTGATTGCCACAATCTCTTGACTCTCCTAAAACGAGTAAGAAGATCAGGGGAAATCCTCCAACGATATGGAAAGGATCAAGAAAATTAACGGACCTGCCAATTCTAGCTTCGCAGAAGCTGATCCTAGCCTCGCAGCAAGGCTACTTTCCAGATTCAAACATATTTGATTCAATCTGTTTTCATATTTTCAAGGGACGGTTATACCCTTACTCTCCCTATAAATAGCCCGCCAGGGGCACAAGGAGAGAAGACTTCTTCTTGGAAGAGCTTTTCTGAGACGATACGCTCGAGAAAGGACTCCACAAGCAGAGGCTTCTTCTCGACGCACCGTGCGCTCTCGAATTCAGAGATCTTTTAGAGAATTGTTTTCTCTATCCAGGGTGTTGATACCCTAACATCGTCCTTCTTCTCAGGGAATCTCCAGAACCAGGCGAGAAGGAATTCCTAATTGAAGGCAATTTTGAGAAGCAGCAAGAGGGTTCTACCAACCTTCTGTTCTCTGATTCCCCGAACCAGGCGAGAAGGGAATCTCATCGCTCGCATCGTCAAAGGGACAAAGTGGTCGCGCGCTGACCAAACTCCTATCGGCACACTTCTCCAGAATCTCTGAGGAGATCTACTTGTAATCTTTTTAAGAATACTTGTAATTTAGCTCCTCAACTCTTTTTATTGTAAGTTTTCCCCTTTGCAAATATAATGGAAAACAAGATGGCGACTCCGCTGGGGATTGTATTCTCCACCGCCGAGAATCAAGTGTCACAATGCGACGAACAGACCTTCGGGTCTAACTCTGAATTCGGAAAAGCTGGTGCAGCCAGAGCCTCTCTGGCTAAATCTTCAAGGAAAGTCTCTGCGGAGACAGAAAAGGCTATATGTGAGCCTACTGCGGTTCTCTGGCGCAACAAGGAAGCACGCCGCAGTCCAAGTCCAACACTTTTGAGAACTTGGTCGTTCAATTCGACCAAGGAAGATTTGAAGAAGTCCTCTCTGGGGGTGGCCCAATGCTTCGAGCACGGAAGCATAGGAAGGTTTCCACGACCAAGGTTTCAAAGCAGAAACCGGAAGCAGAATTTTGCCAACACCCCTCAGCCTCGCGTGTGGTTAAACAGGTTCCTTGCGAACCTAAGTCTCCTCTGCCAAGGCAGGTATGGAAGCCTAAATAGAAGTCTCCAACCGAAACTCCAGGCGTAGCTACGCCTAAACCGCGCCTCTCTCGCGAAGAAAAAGGCAAGATGCCTGTCTGCTCCAATTATAAAGTCAAGACGGCAATCATACCATCGCCCAATTCAAGATCAGCAATGCCTTGTGCCAGCATCGTTCTTATGAGCGAAGCTACTGTACCACAGCATACTCACTGCGTCCATGGCCGCGAGACTAGGGCCAGAGTGTTATCTAAGGCAAATCCCCTTTGCAGCGGCATAGTGGGTAAAGCACCACAGCGTGCTCCGCTCTCCAGTTCGTCAAACATTAAGCTCGCACCTGTTGGCGAAGCTAGAACTAAAGTACTATTCAGTGCTAATCCCTTCTGCAGGGATAAGAGGAACGGAGCATCATCCTATGTACGCTCCAGAAAGGCCTCTCCACAGGATTATTTAGGCTCCCATGGGCCTGACTTGCGAGAACTCTTGGCGAACAGGCGGAAGTTGGTGTCTTTCCGAACCACTTCCCCCTATTGTCAACAAAAGGGATGTCAGTTGGTGACAGTCCACTCAACTCATTGCCGGCGATCAGTTTTTGATCGACTGTCCGTACATCTCCCTATGAAGTATCGCAAAAGGAGCACCTCACGAGATCCAGCCTCCGCATCCTTCAACATGACTGGGAGAGGACGAGTGTTACGCGGAGGAAGTCAAACATCTGACGACACCCGCAGCTTCCCAGATCCAGATTACAGCCCAGGCTTAGGCGAAGTCTTGGTGCATGAAGAAGGTGTCTTCCGAAACACCAGATCCAGTGTGGCGATACCCTACAGTTACGAGCAGCCTTCTTCCTCGACGGCCCTAGCCTCGTCACGGCCCAGGAGATCACTCCAATCATCGGACGAAGAAGATGAAGATAGTGGGTATGCCTCTTCGGCGACAGTTAGCTCGGTGCGAACAGACAGAGCATCAGTCAATATGGCTGATAACGTCAACGATGACCTTCGTCGGCGCCTGGAAGCTCAGGAGCAAACTTCCAAAACCCAGCAAGAAGCCTTGGATAATATTCAACAGATGCTTGCTCGACTCCTCAGCAATCGAAATGACAACGATGCCGGGAGCAATCACGATGAGGAGGAACACTTCAGCAATGAGCAGCCAAAGCCGGAGAAATCCAAGGAGGGTTCTTCCTTAGACGCCGAAGTCCTTAAGGGCCTCCAAGCTCAAATCGCATCCCTAACTCAGAGGGATGAATTAAAGAAGGTAGGGGCAGTCCGTCCTTATCCGCTGGAGTGGGATTCGGTGCCATATCCACCGAAGTTCAAACCACCAACGTTGCATACCTATGACGGAAAGAGCTCGCCAAATCAGTACATCTACTATTTCCGGTCTCAGACTGGTAATGTTATAAGCAATGACGCCATCATGGCTAGGCTATTCATTGGCACCTTAAAGGGGGTGGCATTTGACTGGTTCCGAAGTCTCCCCCCGGGCTCTATCAATTCCTGGATCGACCTGGAAACCCGGTTCCTCTCTCGTTTCTATGAGGACGATACCGAAGTGACCATGGACAAGCTTCTCTCCACTGTGCAGAGGAAGGGCAAATTTGTCCGTGACTACATTGAACGGTTCAGAAATTTATCCTTGATATGCCCAGTAGGGATGCCATTACCCATGCTCTTATAGACATGCAGACACAACTTCTTAGACCAAGTGGAAGTTCGCATGGGGGCTGTCAAAGCCCACACTTGGAAGGAATTGGTCGAACAAGCAGAGATAGCCGAGAAGTCGGCTAAAAAGTTCGAACCATCCGCCCCTAGAGGCAAGTGGGGGATGAACAACAAAGGGCGTAGCGACCTACCGCAATCTTCTCAAGCTAAAGGCAAAGAGACTATGTCTGTGGAGTTATCCGGAGATGTGCAGTCGAAGGCCAAGAAGAGCGGCTTCAACAATCAGGAGCCTAAGTTCCCTCCAAAGCAGTACTCCTTCAAAGACGATCAGGTGGTCACGATATTCCATCTGCTCCACAAAGGGAACAAAATGAAACTGCCAGATGCTCGGCGTCCCAATGAGATAGGGCGCACAAACGACCCTAAATACTGCCTCTACCACAGGATGATCCACCATTCTACTGACAAGTGTTATGTCCTCAAGGACAGAATACAAGCCCTGATCGATGCCGGGGTTCTGACATTGAAGACGGAGCAGAAGAAAGTCACTGCCAATATGGTGACTCTTGAGTTCGGCAGCACCCAAAAGGTCACAGTTCCCGACGGGACCTACCCAGCCCTCGCTCCACGGTTGGAAGTCAAGCATCCTCCAGCTAAAACTCAAGATAATAAGGGTCTTGTTCCCTTAACATTGGAGACAGGGGAAGTCATGTGGATACACACAGACCTCGTCCAAGATGAACAGTGGGATTCAAAGGAGCCCAACTTAAAGGGCAAATCTTGCAATGTCATCTCTGTCCTGCCAGACGACGGCAATCTTACATCGGCTTCCCTCAGTAATTTAGAAGGGAAAAGCTTGCTTGCACGGCGCAAGCCGATACGCCTCAACAGACGGGCACCCGATCCAAAAATCATACTTGAGGCAGTATGAAAAGTCTACTGACGAGATACAACGGCAAACGACGTCGGTACCAATGTCAGCATCCACTCCAATCCCAACCAAGGGAAAAGAGAGGCCTAAGGAGGTACAATTCGACCACGTGTTGAAGAAACCACCAGGCCAAGGGTTTGATACGCCCTTTCGGTTTGACATATTGGCTCAGCTGGCCAATATCCCAGCTCGTATCACTATACACGAGCTCCTTCACCTCTCAAAAGAGACAAGAGAAGCACTCAGGGATGCGCTAGCCAATTCAAAATCCTTTCTGACATGCATGACTGAGATCCCTAACGACGACGTTCAGTCTCCTTGCCCAGAATGTCATCATACACAATCCAAGGTGTCCGCTATTACATTCACGGCGGAAGATATGCTTCTCAAAGATAACAAGCACGATCGACCTCTGTACTACACCGGATATATCGGTTCAACGTGCATCGAAAGAATACAAGTCGATCGGGGTCCGCACTCAGCATCATCCCCAAAAGTCTTCTTTACTTCCTCGGCATATCATTGTACAGGTTGTCCGCAACCACTACTACAATATACGGTTTCAACGCCGGGAGCAGTCATCCACTGGGGAAAATTCGACTCCGTTGCAGAATCGGGAGCCTGAAGTCAGAAGTGACATGCTATGTCATTGAAGCTGACACGTCATATAACCTGCTGCTAGGACGACCATGGATCCATGCCAACTGGATCGTTCCTTCGACTCTACACCAATGCTTCAAATATGTTGAAGATGACGCAACAGTACGAACTGTCTTTGCTGAGAGGCAACCATTCAAAGGGGTGAAAAATTACTTCATTGACGCTTTCCTGTATCAAGAGGCCGGTGGGACACCTAAAGAACCATTGCCAGACGATGATGAAAGTGGCAATGAGGCGGATTCAGAATCCGAAGCAGGCATGCCAGCTATTCTGATGGTGAACCAATTATAGCATGTCTCAGTAATCTCCAATGTAATACTCCTTCAGAGGATGAAGGTGAATGGGTAATTAATGATAATATTTCTTTCGATTATCCTGCGAGTGTTGGGCTGTTTAAATCCATTACGGATAGCTCCCTACACATGCCTTTACATAAGCCAAGTGCGTCCAGTACGCCCATGGAATCCGCAGAAGGAGCCGTTTTAGTGATCCCGCCATCCAAAGAAGGTCAGTCACTGATAATCTTCGGTAGAACCCAACCACGGGGACCCACGGCCGCAGATTCAAGTTCAGACTCAGACACTCCACAATTCTTTCATTACGCGCGGCCAGCGCGCCATATTATGAAGAAAATGGGATACGACCTAAAGCATGGAGAAGGCCTGAATTTTGGCAAAGGAAGGCGCGGTTTGATGCGAAACTTTGTGCCTAAAGGGAAGCCTGCAAATTACTATGATAGTACACGCAGGGGGTTGGGATATGTTACACCCACATCGTCAGCAACGGTTCAAGCCAAAGACGATGAACCAATTCCATCACATTCAGCCTCATCCTCCGAGTGGGACTCAGATGTCAGTGTAGGAGGAATGTTCGAAAACCTCACTGTTAATATGACTTCAAGCAGTCAATTAGAGCCTACAGAAGCTATTGATGAGGAGCCATGGGCCCAGCAATTAAACCTCTAGTGGGAAAAGCGATTCGAACTGCGCGAACCGCCTACTGAAGACAAGGTGATGCAGGTCAACCTGGGAAGTCAAGATCATCGCAAACCCATCTTTATAAGTGAAAGCCTATCACTTATAGAAAAGGAGAATTGATAACGCTCATAAAATAGTATATAGATGTCTTCGCATGGAGCTACGAAGACATGCCTGGACTTGATCCGCAAGTCGCCATGCACCGTCTGAACATCAAGCCCGACGTCAAACCAGTCAAGCAGCAACAATGTCGGTTTCGCCCAAACATCATGGAAGCTATTGAAGCCGAAGTTCACAAGCTCATTGCATGTGGCTTCATCCGGGAGGAACAACATCCAGATTGGGTAGCCAACATCGTCCCCGTCCTCAAGAAGAACGGGAAAATACGGATCTGCATCAACTATCGTGATCTCAATACGGCTTGTCCTAAAGACGAATTCCCACTGCTCATCACCGACGTCATGATTGATAACACATGCGGGTTTGAAAGGATGTCTTTCATGGATGGCTTTTCAGGATATAACCAGATTAAGATGTATCCCGACGACGGGAAGCATACTTCGTTCCGAACACCATTGGGGGTATACTGCTACACTGTAATGCCCTTCGGACTGAAGAACGCCGGAGCAACCTACCAGCGGGCAATGAGTATGATCTTCCGCGATCATCTCCGAAAAACGGTGGAGTGCTATGTCGACGACATTGCCGTCAAAAGCCGCAACAAGAATGAACATCTTCGCGACCTGAGAACGATGTTCGACATAATGCGGGCTCATCAACTGAAAATGAACCCGACAAAATCCTTCTTGGGAGTGTCAAGTGGCAAGTTCCTTGGGTTTATTGTCACATCAAAAGGGATTCATCTTGACCCAGACAAAGTCAAAGCCATCCAGAGCATGCATCCACCGAGGAATCTCAAAGAGCTTAGAGGCTTGCAAGGCAGACTGGCTTATATCAGAAGATTCATCGCAAATCTCTCAGGCCGCTGTCAACCGTTCACTCGACTCATGAAAAAGGGTACTTCCTTCGTATGGGATCAAGCTTGTCAGGAAGCATATGAAGACATCAAGAGGTACCTCACAAAACCTCCAGCCTTGGTGGCCCCTACATCAGGGAAACCATTTTTGCTTTATGTAAAAGCTCTGGACTACTCTCTTGGTGCCCTCCTCACTCAAAAGGACGACAATGGTCACGAGCAAGCCATTTATTATCTGAGCAGAACTCTCATAGGAGCGGAATCTCGCTACAACCCTATCGAGAAAGAGTGTTTAACTCTCGTCTTTGCTGTTCAGAAGACACGACATTATTTGGTCGGCCAGACTATACATGTCATCTCCAGAGTTAACCCATTGCGTCTTCTTGTGACGAAGCCAGGATCATTGAATTCAAGATTGGCTAAGTGGGCACTTTTATTATCTCAATACGACATGATCTTCACCCCTCAGAAGGCGGTTAAAGGCCAGGCCCTTGCAGAGTTCTTGGCTGCTCATCCAGTTCCGGAACATTCAAAACTTCACGAAGATATCCCTGATGAAGTCTTCGAGTCTTATGCAACCTCAGAAGAGGAAGTGTGGCAGATGTTCTTTGATGGAGCATCGCGAATGGGCCCTAAAGGCAAGAATATTGCCGGAGTGGGGGTTGTGTTTATCTCCCCGCAGAACCATGTTCTTCCCAGAGCATTTTCTTTGACAGAATCATGCTCCAACAATGTAGCAGAATATAATGCTCTGCTCATCGGTCTTCAGCTCGCCCATGGAATGGGGGTACGCTACCTCGAAGCTTATGGCGATTCAAAACTGATCATCAATCAGGTTAAAAGCGAATACGAAGTCCGCCATGAGGACTTGCTACCTTATTATCACACGGCCGTTGAATTGGCCAACCTATTTGAAGGTTTCTACATCGGGCACATGTCTCGATCTCAGAATACCAAGGCAGACTCTCTTGCTGCATTAGCAACGACACTAGCCTTGCCAGCCGACACCGGGTATCACCTCACAGTGGCAACTCGACATCTCGTATGCTCTAAGCATATGTTAAGAACCCGAGAGGTCTATAATATCTCAACGGATCTTGAGCCGAGAGATTGGCACTTTCCTCTCATTGACTATGCTTTGCACGGTCTGCTTCCAGATTATCCGAAGGAAGCGGCGTCCGTCAGACGAAGGTCTCTCCGTTTCTACTACGATCCAACTTTGAAGACACTTTACCGTCGTTCATATGACGGTGTTCTCCTCCGTTGCCTTTCTCATTTAGAGGCACATGAAGTGCTCCAAGAAGCGTACGACGGCACTTGCGGAGCTCATCAGCCAGGTCCTAAACTTAAAGACATGTTGCATAGGCTAGGATATTATTGGCCAACTATGATAGCCGATGCCATCCAATATGCACGAAGGTGTAAAGTATGTCAGATTCATGCGGACTTCACACACCAGCCTTCGGAGCTGCTCCACCTGACTGTTGCTTCATGGCCATTTGAAGCATGGGGAGTAGATGTCGTAGGGCCAATTAGTCCCTCTTCGACGAAAGGTCACCGGTCATCCTTGCAATAACCGACTACTTTTCAAAGTGGGCGGAGGCTATACCATTAACTGAAGTCAAGACCTCTAATGTGGTTAACTTCATCAAACACCATGTCATCTATCGATTTGTGTCCCTAGGCGGATCATCCACGACAACGGTCCCCAATTCATAAGCCAAGTATTCTATCGGTTCTGCGATAAATACCAAATTCAGAATGTGGCTTCAACCGCCTATAATCCCGCCGCTAATGGCTTGGCGGAAGCATTCAACAAGACGATCATCAAGCTACTCAAGAAATTCGTTCCTCGAACAAACGAGATTGGGACGAAAAGCTTGGCGAATGTCTTTGGGCCTACCGGACCACGGTTCGAACACCGACAGGTAATACGCCTTTTTCCTGGTATATGGGTGCGAAGCAGTCATTCCGTTAGAAATCCAGATGCCATCATTGCGAGTCGCTCTGACCACTAAGATCACGTCAGAAGACAATGATCGGTTACGTCTTCAAGAGCTCGAAGCCCTAGATGAGAAGCGACTTCAAGCCCAGCAACATATTGAGCTATATCAAGCTCGAATCTCAAAGGCCTTCAATAAGGTCAAACAGAGGGTCTTTCAGAGAGGAGACCTGGTTTTAGCCGTCAGACGACCGATGATTATGACGCACAAGACCAAAGGCAAATTTCAGCCTAAATGGGAAGGACCGTTTGTAATAGAAACAGTCTATTCAAACGGAGCATACCGCCTTATGACTTCAGATGGCGACCTACTCATAATGCCGATCAATGGCAAGTTCTTAAAGAAGTATTATCCTTGATTAAGGATCCTTCTCATGATCAAGTTAACACTACACCTCTGATCAAGATCTTCGTGTCCAAAGTACACACAAAGAGAGCCTTTCTCTTTCTCCAAGCAAGATAATACAACCGTAAACCAGTAGGAATCAGGTCGTGCATTGGCTGTCCTGAAGGAGAATCGAGGTTATGCATATATTAACCAGATAATCCGACATCCTTAACGATTAAGGATAGAAAAAAATGTTGGCCTGTAAGCCCAACATAAGTCCTTGACAACTCATCATGCTGAGGGGAATAGCATGGCAAGCCCAATTCAAACGGTAGTTGGTAAAGGTATATCAAACCCGTTGACAGCTAGGGATTTGCTAAAAATCCCAAGGGACATGTTCCCATTCGATTCCCTCGTTTCTCCCTGTGAGAACGAGACCTCCAAAATCACTTACCAATTCTCATCCATAGAATGGTAAGACCACATATATAAATTTCGCTGTTACGTTAACATTAAACCTATGACAGTGATTCCCTCGTTTTTCCCTGTGAGAACGAGATCTCTAAAATCACTTACCAATTCTCATCCATAGAATGGTAAGACCACATATATAAATTTCGCTATTACGTTAACATTAAACCTATGACAGTGATTCCCTCATTTCTCCCCGTGAAAACGAGACTTGTTCCAAATTCCATTACAACCTTGAGCTTGGTGGCGTCTCAATCGGTTATGTCATTACGACCTCTGAACCAGCAGACAGCCGAGTCTCAATTTTGAGCTTGTTGACATTTACAAAAGACAAGTCTCAACCCCGAGCCCTGTTGACATTTACAAAAGACAGGTCTCGATACTTGTTGACATTTACAAAAGACAAGTATCACCAACCTTGAGCTTGGGGGCGTCTCAATCGGTTATGTCATTGCGACCTCTGAACCAGCAGACAGCCAAGTCTCAATTTCGAGCTTGTTGACATTTACAAAAGACAAGTCTCAACCCCGAGCCCTGTTGACATTTACAAAAGACAGGTCTCGATACTTGTTGACATCTACAAAAGACAAGTATCACCAACCTTGAGCTTGGTGGCGTCTCATTCGGTTATGTCATTGTGACCTCTGAACCAGCAGACAACCAAGTCTCAATTTTGAGCTTGTTGACATTTACAAAAGACAAGTCTCAACCCCGAGCCCTGTTGACATTTACAAAAGACAGGTCTCGATACTTGTTGACATTTACAAAAGACAAGTATCACCAACCTTGAGTTTGGTGACGTCTCATTCGATTATGTCATTGCGACCTCTGAACCAGCAGACAGCTAAGTCTCAACCTTGAGCCCTGTTGACATTTACAAAAGACAGGCCTCGATGCTTATTGACATTTACAAAAGATAAGTATCACCAACTTTGAAGCTCGGTGGCTCCTCAATCAGTTATGTCATCGCGACCTCTGAACTGACAGACTACCAAGTTTCAGCATTCAATCCAGCAAAGAACTATTCTCTCAAATGGCACCAATACAATTGGAACCAACAGTTCGGAAAGTGAAACAAGTTGGAGACTCGATAAGGGAGTCAAAACAAAAGAAAGAATTTTCATTGATTCCAAAAGGATGGGATACATGAAGACACATGTACAACGACCTACAGTTGTACATTGTAAGATCTGATTCGCTCTTCAAGGGAAGTCAGCCTCGTCCTTCTATCATCCGCAGCCCGGACAAGCGCCTGCGACCTCAGCTCAGCCTCATTAAAGTTCGTCGCCTGGGTCAAACGAGCTTCGACCTTAACCAAGGTTGCCCTCTGAGCTAACTCCTGCCGTGAGAGTTCGTCACTCTGGGCCTTAAGCTGCTCAAGCCGCGTAGTCTCTTCAAGACGCACTGGATCAGCCCGGATAAGAGAAGACTTACCTTCCTGATCATCTCCTTGGCCTTCCCAATTGTGTTTCAGCATCAAGAAGAGCACTGATGGAGGCATCAATGGCATTCCCAACCTCTACTTTCCTTGTCTCCAAGGATTTCAAGTCAGAAGAAATAGCCTTAGCAACCTCCTGAGCAGCAAGATGAGCTTCATGCATTTGAGTGACGAGATGCGCAAGCTGCTCATTAACCGAAGACTCCAGGTCTGAGAGGCTAAGACGACGCCATTCCTCTACGTCCCTCTCAAATTGATCTACCAGGAGTTTCAAGGCAGCGGCCTGGTGATACCCTTCAAGGTCCCGAATACTTTCAATACTGCGGGAGAGGACCACCTTTAACGTTGAGAACGGCATAGTCGAACCTTTCAAGACCAGATCGATGGATCGCCCTAAGCCTTTATAAAAGCTATCGACTATGTCACCTATAAAATCATTTCAATCTCGGCTATTTCTGGTAGACGGACAACCTCAGGAAAATCCACTAGCCTGGTTGACACTACTGTGGAAGGAACGGTGGGAACACTGGCTGCAGCAGCATGACAGGTCGCTAATGATCTCGGCGGAGTCCTCATTGAAACCAGTACACTGCCACCGCTGAGGTAGGACTAGTGATCATCTCCTGAACAGCAGACTCAACCACCAGGGTTGGGGAAGTAGGGCTTGTAATCACCCTCAGCTCTGCACGTGCCATAACTGACGGCGCCTCACTCGTTGATATAGTTGGGAGTGAGGACACCTCCGGAACTGCTGTTTCTTCAGCCCCTGGTCCTTCGGCTGGCTGGGGCTGATAAGAGGGCAGGTCGCCATATAGCGCATCCAACACAGCAGCATCCGCCGCGGTCGAAGTGCTCATATCACCCTGGACTCCCCAGGAAGATCAGCCGGTTCCCTTGAAGCTAATGCACCTTGAGGCCGAACACCTGTAACAAGACTGTGTTTAGATAGGACACAACATGCAATAGAAGCCAAGAGGTCAGGACAGTACCATAAGATGACGTCGCCTCAAACATCTCGGCAGCCGCATCAGTCTCCATGGGCTCCATCGGAAAATTCTTGGCGGAATCAGCACGAATGACCGGCCCGCTCGCCGAATCTCCTGTGGACCATCCAACAGAACTCGACGCTACAGGGCTTCCTTTGGAAGTCCAGCGCTCGAGGGACCAATGTCGGCCGCATCACCTCCGGACTCCTCCGGGTGGACAAAACAACCAGCCTCAGTTCCATAAGTAAATAGGGGATCATAATGTTCCCCTTGCTCTACAGCCGCCTCAGCTCCTATAATCAAGAAGAATTGATAATAAGTCATTTGGAACACACAAAAGACCTATTATACGGACGGAGTTGATCTTACCCAGATCCGGAGCAAATTCACCGGTAGTCGGTTCAGCAACCGACGGGTCCGTTACTAACAGGATAGCAGGAGGGAACGCTGCTGAGGGTTCGCCCTCTACGACAACCGTAGGAGCCTGGCGACGGGGCTTCTTCGCCAATGACTTCCTACGAGATTTACCCTCCCGCTTTCTTTTGAAGTGGACATCAGAATCCTCTTCCTCCACTTCTTCTACACGATGAGGGGGAACGGTCCCCATCACACCAGAGCCAGTCGCAGAAGTCTCAGCCCCGCTCCCGCTTCGAAGCGAGGACTTCCTGCATCTGAGGCCTCGCTGTCATTAACAGCGACGAATTCCTCTATGCCCGGGACGCGGACCCTTTTGCCTCCCCTCTTCTCAGAAGCCTTCCGTTTCAACCGCTGAGGAATTAACTTCACACCAGAGCTGTTGGCCTTGAAATCGAGGGGTGTGGAGCTGGAAGTTGTGTACCACTGGCAGAAGCACAGGGTCATTTGAAGATTGGGACTCTTCAACGGCGTACGCAGCCGCGCCCCAGTACTGCCTACAGTAAAGAATCGCCAGGCACGGGCCCCATCAATAAGACTCCCCATGAAGGCCAAATCAGGATTGGGGTTGCCCACATACAGCTGGTCATACCCAAACTGCCGAGCAAACCGGCTGGGGACATAAGGTTCCAAATAGCAGGTATCCCCGCTTCTGTACAATAAGTGTGAGGGCCGGATGCTGACCAGCCACTCAAAAACTCCCGGCTCAGGGAAGACCGCCCTTCCCCCGCATCTCAGAACTCCTCGTCGTTTCCTGCACCCCGAATACGGGGAAAACAGCGGAAGAGACCGTAAACATCATATCGACGCACCAATTTACGGGCCTCAGCCACATATTTCTTCAGCCACGAACGCCCTTCGAATCGACGGAGGAGCGCCATCCGAACACCTTGCGGAGGGTCTTCTCCAGCTCCAATCAGCGAAGGACAATGTAAGGCGAACTACGCCATCAGATAGGTGTAGGGCAGACCTATCCTAGGATTAGGTCCGTCACAAGGCAAAATGGCTCCCTTTCAACGCTTCGTCGTCGGCGGCCTGCAAAAAGCCTCCGTTAATGCACGGAGGCCTCTTTGAATGCAGCACACCATGGCCGGGAGAAGACCCAGACGGCGACCATGGACCAAACGAACGGCGGGCAGCAAAACATTCGGATGAACGATGTCACCCAAAAAAGATGGCACTACGCATTTCTTCAGCCAGACGGTTAAGAAATCGGCCAGCAGTGCCTCCCGAGACATAGGCTGACGAGCTTGATGATGGAAGCTCCGAAGGACATCACCCTTCTCATAGGGACCATCGTCTTCAGTTATGACAAGATCTCTTTGAAGGTGCATCTGCATCCGTTCAAAGATATCCCCATCAGCAACTCCGCAATGTGCTGCTTCAGGAGCATTCCTCATATCCGGGAACACGTAATTCCCCCAGCTCTTCAAGCTACAGGAAGTGCCCTTGCTGCCACCATGGATGCCGGAACAAATGTGCAAGTGGCACTTAACTCTCAACAAGTCTCGAATAAGGCAGGATCCTGCTTCTCTAGAAGAGCCAACTCCGCCTCGCACGGAAAGTATTCTTCATAAGGGAGAGACCCAAAAGGCAAAGCAGAGATTTCCCACATCTCATGCAAGGCCATGCCCAACTCACCGACAGGGGTAAAGAAAGTCCCAGAAACTGGGCAATATAATTCAAAGATGGCGTAAAAGCACGCCACATTCATCTCAATGCCGTGGCAGGTCGCCCTGACGGCCTCATAGAGGTTCAGCCTCTCCAAATCCTCCTCGAAATGAGCAAGGATGTAGGTAGTCAAATCCACCCACCACGTCTTCGGAGGGTGAATCCAGCCTGGAGCCTTGAAGTCAGTGGCTGGGTAGTTCCCATTGACCTTGCAGAATTGGATGCCAAAGGTCAGCGCCACTGCGGGATTTTCTCCCACTGGGATCTCTCGCGACACATTCCCAGGATGTAAACCCATTATGCAACAAGGAGGTCCCGCTATTGCATAACCAGGAGACTGAAGTGCCAATCTCCCTATGTGGACGGAGTCGGTATTTCGGCTCACATCCCATGCCATCTTCAGAGCCTGCGTCACACACTGGAAGGAAGACAAAGAAAAATGTCGTCTGTTGGATGGAAGGTAAAACTTCTCATCACCCAACTAGAAAATTCATTGCCCTTCTCCGGCCTGTAGTTGGTGATCAGGATCTGGCGCGGCATCCCCAAACATGAAGTCAGGCTTTCTATAAGTCCGACGGTCAACATCTTCAAGAGGAGCCGTAGTCAGAATACTCCTCGTGGTGTGCTGGTCACCACCGTGAATAAGCGTGTCTCGAACAAGAGAGCTCTGCTCACTAAACAGAGAAGCTTGCCCTTGAAATTTCAAGCTGATATTGCCATCAACTCCGCTGGTCATCCCAAACAGATTGTTCAAGGGACCGGGAATGTAGTGCACTGCAAGAACAAAACGAACTATGATTAGTTCACCAACCAAGCGAACATGAAGACATAAATTTCACCAAGGCATAGTCTCGCCCAGTGAGCAAAGCCAGCAAGGCATTAGCTTCAACAAAGCTTAATCTCGCGGACAAGTCTGCATCTTGCAGAAAATGCCCAAGTATTAACTTCGCTTAAGCAGAAAGTGGTATAGCCCTAAGGGCTGACGTCATCAAAAGGGCATTATGGTCAAAAATCATTCTTGACGGCCATGATCGAAGGGACATACCTGTATCCTGTTCCTCAACAGGACGAAGACAGCCCAAGCAATAGCTTCGTACAGAAGCTTAGACAAGAACTGTTCAGTTCTTAGTTCCCCGTCCAAGAAAATAAGGGAAATTCAGGGAAACGGATTCCCTAATAAAAACAGATCACGTTCGATCGTTCTGATAGCCAAATATCGGCTTTAAAAGAGAGACCGCAGTCTCTGATTAGAAGGAAAAGTCCCTTACCAGCAATTGGTCGTTCAATGACCGGAGGAGGAGAAGGACCCTCCGTTGCAGAAGTTGCCACTTCTTTCCCCGCTCGTCTCTTGGGCGCCATTGAAGAGCTACGGAAGCTTTCAAACTTTCTAAATGGAGAGGAAAGAGGAAGAAGAAGAGTCAAAGGTCTCTAAAAATTTCAAGTAAAGAGATCTGCTCTTTCTCAGTCCGATCGGGCTTTTATAGGCCAATCAGCGCCTGAAACGATGCCTTGTAAACAGTACAGGCTGTCGTTTCAAATTAATTCGAAATGCCGCCTAAAGCGCCTTCCCGAGAAGCGCTGCTTCAGCCACTAAGGGCTAACTTCGCCACAAGTCAAAGTGCGGACTTCGCACAAGTTCATCAAGAACTTCGCCAAAAGGGTTGCCTTAGCCCGCTAAAGGTACAGTTCGCCGACATGCCAGTTTCGCGCGAAGCTCATTCAAAAAGGACCTTGTCCTTAACTCCGCACGAAGTTCAGCCCCGTTATAGCCAAATTCTCAATGAAGGCAGGCAAAAAATCAAATGAGCAGAAAATGAACTTTCATTGATTTAAAAGGAAAGGTACAGTGATGCTACATCAAGGTTGTGTTTCGTACAACAGATTCAGTTGCTCAGCAAGATCATTTGCGCAAAAGACATACAAGTAATTTTATCCGCTTTCAAGCCAGACCAACTGGACACGAAAGGCCTTCCTCCTGCATAAGGCCGTAACCAGTTGTGCCACAAGGACATGGTCATGATCCTTCACATAATGGCAGATTTCGCCACCAGAAGGCTGGATCATCTTTGATTAAAACCGGCAATGGACTCATCGCCACCAGCAGGTTGGACCTTCTATGATGAAAGTAGACAATGGGAAGGTCAGTGATCTCACAAGTGTGACGTCCGCTTTCCCGAAGTGGATCATCTCAGATAAGCGGCCACCAGCCTCGCCTCAGAACGAATCATCTCGGATAAGAGGCTGCTAACAACCTCTGGGACACACATCAGCTGCCCCAAGTTGTTCCTCCTGCTTAAAAGTAAAGCTTTAACGGGGAAGCATAAGGCAACTTTTCGGTCTCTTTCATCAAGACACAAGATCGGCGAACATAGCTCACTGCAATGCAAAATTGGAGCAAGTTAGCAGTTAAACACAGAAGACACTGCAAAAGCGCTAAAGCCGAATTCTTTGGGGCAAAGCAATCCGATTTCAATTAAAGTAGAGGATAAGCCTCGCTCGCACAGCAGTGATGGGCTAGCTCAGCAAACGCCAAGTCCTAGCCTCGCCTATATGGCTAAGCCAGACTGATCCTATGGGACACAGTCTTAGCCTCACCTATATGGCAAGACTGGCTCAACCTTGAAGATACCAGGTCCCAAGTTCTGCCTATGTAGCGGACTTAACATACAATGATCTTTCTGTGATCAAGTCAGAATAATAGCTTCGTTGGGGAAGCTATGTCAAAATCCTTCTCTGCAGACTGGTCAATTGCAAGATGAAGAGTAAGGGAAACTAATCCCTGAAGCAGCTGTTAAAGCTGAATTAAGGGAGATGAATTTTCTAAAATCGGTGAAGTCGTTGAATGATCAAGACTTACCGGTCCTTGGCCGGGTAATGACCAGAGTGGGCATTCCTACTAATTCAGAGATCTGAGTATCTCTCTCAACCAAGAGAAGAGGAGAAGAGCAGATCACTTCTCTTCAGAGGACCTCAAGTGTCCATTTATAGGCCCCATGGCCTGAGCGCTGCCGCCTCAAGCGTGGAAGCACGAGCGCATTTAAGGCATTTACTGCGCCTTGAGAAAAGGGATCCTCCCTCGGAAACGTGCAAATCGGAGAATATCTCCCTCGATCAGCACGAAGAAAGGAGTAATCCTCCTCGTAACTGGCCCACGGCAGTTGGCCTCGGGAAAGCGACAAACGCTCCAGGGCGAACGTATCTCCAGAAGCCCAGATGCGGAGCTACCCGCGCGCGAAGCTACTCAGAGTCACGAACCTCTGTGCAATTCAGAGGCGAATCTATATCCCGAAGCAGGATTGAAAGCGAAGTTGAACTCAACCATTATGGCAACGTTCATTCTCCACACACCACCGATCAAAGCAGTTCAAAGTGTTTCGAAGTCTGAGCTATTGCAGACTTTCAAAAACTTTGAAGGGGGTCTTGTTGACACTTAAAAAAGACAAGATTCTTATTGGTCCGAACAATGTCTAAACTTATTGACATTTACAAAAGACAAGTGACAGACGAGCTGAAGACCAGTTTTCACCCATCTCCGAGGGACAAGGAAGCAACTTGGACTTCACTGATCCAGCAAGCAGACAGTGAACCCCGTATTGTTTCTAAACAGACCTTAGCAGGTCTAAGGTGCTAGCACTTAGCATCGCATGAGCCCAAAGGGATAGCCTCGCTTGAGAGGCTAAAATCATCCAACTTCGCCTTGAAGCCACTCAAAGCCTCGCCAGGAAGCTAACTTGCAACTTCGCCATAGAGGACTTCCAGCTCCGCCAAAGGGTTTCTTTCGGACTTCGCCAGAAGTTGCCTCTAGCTCCGCTACGAGCTCAATGCGGGCAGCTCCGTTGTTGGTCTGCTATGGTCAACCTTTGACCAATCAAATCTCCGGATGAGATCGGATCCAATCAGATCAAATCCAATTAAGATCAAATCAGAGATCAAATTTGGCAGTTGATTGCCACAATCTCTTGACTCTCCTAAAACGAGTAAGAAGATCAGGGGAAATCCTCCAACGATATGGAAAGGATCAAGAAGATCAACCTACCTGCCAATTCTAGCTTCGCAGAAGCTGATCCTAGCCTCGCAGTAAGGCTACTTTCCAGATTCAAATAGATTTGATTCAATCTGTTTCCATATTTTCAAGGGACGGTTATACCTTTGCTCTCCCTATAAATAGCCCGCCAGGGGCACAAGGAGAGAAGACTTCTTCTTGGAAGAGCTTTTCTGAGACGATACGCTCGAGAAAGGACTCCACAAGCAGAGGCTTCTTCTCGACGCACCATGCGCTCTCAAATTCAGAGATCTTTTAGAGAATTGCTTTCTCTATCCAGGGTGTTGATACCCTAACATCGTCCTTCTTCTCAAGGAATCTCCGAAACCAGGTGAGAAGGAATTCCTAATTGAAGGCGATTTTGAGAAGCAGCAAGAGGGTTCTACCAACCTTCTGTTCTCTGATTCCCCGAACCAGGCGAGAAGGGAATCTCATCGCTCGCATCGTCAAAGGGACAAAGTGGTCGCGCGCTGACCAGACTCCTATCGGCACACTTCTCCAGAATCTCTGAGGAGATCTACTTGTAATCTTTTTAAGAATACTTGTAATTTAGCTCCTCAACTCTTTTTATTGTAAGTTTTCCCCTTTGCAAATATAATGGAAAACAACTACTTTCTTACAAGGCTCGATACGACTACAAGAGTCTTCAAGTGAGCTTCTCCAAGAACGACGTCAAGCGCGTTTGATCTTTAATCTCTTCTTGAATAGTCTTTAGTCTTCATGTACCTTTATTTTGAGGAAGAAAACTTCTTGAATCCTCTTGAACTCTGAAACATACTTAAATACTTAAATTTGATTAGTACTAAATAACCATATACATTTTATTATCATCAAAATAAGAAACCGGTGATTGTAACCTTGGGCCAACAAAAAGATGCTCATGAGTGACAAAAGAAAAACTCGGGAGACGAGTAAGGGGGCCTAGAAGGAAAGGACTTTGGACAGTCTACCGGAGATCCATGCTTACTGCGCCACTCTGGTCAGCAACCGGGAGAATCCACAAACTCCAAACTTCAGAATCTGGACATGCAGATCCAGGGGAGTCAGAACTCCCCAACGAGTGAGAAAACGAGAGAGAAGTGGCATACATAGGTAGGCACAAGTGTATCAATAAATCCGAATCATAAGCATACATTAAGATCGTTTCATGAGCGCAGGCATTCAGAAACAGGCAAAGTGGCAATAAGTAGAGCAAATATGGCAACACCCGTTATACAAGCACAAACTACAGATTCGTGAGATTGTACGTTGAAGGAATAATTCAAATAAGAAAACCCTCATATATATACCATATACCTCAGTCACTGTATTCTGAGTTCATATAACCTGAGTTATCTCCTAAACTATAAAAACATCATAAAATCGATAGAAAATTGATAAAACCGAGGCAAAATTAGCTGTACAAGCTCAGATTACAGCCTATTGAGACTAGTGCATCGAACGAATAATCCAAATGAGAAAACCCTCATCTATATACCCTATGTCTCATGTCACCGTAACCTGAGTTCACACAGCCCGAATTGTAAAACGAATAACGAATTATTAATTAACATCTTTTATTATTACTCATCCAACCCATATATCTCAGTGTGTGTACTGGTGTACATCTCAGCACATATACATCCATATATGAGTAAGTCGAGGTTGGTTATTGGAAATTGATGATGAGACCAACGAATTATGTTTACAATGGGTTCCATGCATATCCAGAACAATAACCCAAAAACCTGACATTTAGTCAGACCCGTGCCGCTAAGCACTCATGATGGATTGATTACAATAGCCAAGGTATAAGAACAATCCCGCCCCGAACACCTCGGGGCCCACAGGTAGAATATCAAGATTTTAGTTGAACAACATCCTTATACCATTGTAAACAAAACCACAATGGAAGTCCATTAGTTTCCCTCTTACCCGATATATGTTATTCTTTTTATTATTTATTAGATAATTATTTGTGTACGGCAATGAGCAGGAGCATGTCAGGTGTGTCATGAGTAAATGTTGTATCAGGAGAACAAATTGTACTGGAATATATTAAGATATAATCAAGATGTCAGGTCATCATTCCCGTATTGTGATAATTATAAGAGTCAAGTACCAGGCATGGTAGGTGTCAAGTGATCACATGTCAGATGTCAGGTAATATCAAGTAGGTGTTAAGTAATAATAGGCAGGTGCAACAGGTAGGTATCAGGCAATAACATGTAGGTAAAAGCACGCCAAGCGATAATACAATAGATATCATCTATCGAATAACACGAAATAGAAAAAATGATACCGATATGGAAAATCGGTGCGAATACTGAAAAATATTCAATTTTGGTAAACAGTTTAAATAGAGATTTCAAGCTCTTCACAACCGTCAAATAAAAGAGTTAGTCGAGTTATCGAGTGGGCAAGAAAGTAGGCAAGCAAGTGGACAAGCAAGCGAACATCCAAGCGAGACTAAACAAACTGGAGCGAAGCTAATGTACCGCACTTGATGTATTACGCTCGGCGTGATTATCACTCGCAGCACATCTAAAAGCACATGTTGCAGCATGTGTATGAATGCCAGACCACTGTTTATGGCAAGGCCATGCTCACGGGCAACTACGCTCGAATGAAGTTATCGGTAAAGTACCGACGCTAGGTTCGCCTACCAGGCATAGCATATAGAAAGTCCAGAGGACTTTTAAAATCTCAGAGAGGTTAAACCTGAAGGTTATAGCAACACTACAGAGCAGTTAAGCCTGAAACGGGGTATGTACCTGCAAGAGATGTTAGAACCAAACACATAAGCATATATAAGAACGGGTATTGAACTACATTATTACAAACAATCGTCGCATCAGTACAAATACATGTCCACAAAAATACATACACATACCCATATTGATATAAATACAACACATTGGTACAAACCACATGTCCAGAAATACATTATAAATCCTTGTAAATACAATAAAATGTCCGTCGAAGCGGGGTATCCAGAAAAGAGGCGAGGACACTCGCCAAAATACGAAAAATCACCGTGAAATACTTGATCTCTAGAACTCCAAGTAACTAACGCGTGAACATGTTCAATTATATTATAAAAATTAAAATATAATATATAAATATATACATATTTAGAGAGAGGGAGAGTGTGTGAAGTAGAGAGAGGATTAATGGTGAAAGAAAGAAAGAAAGAAGGAAGGAAAAAAGAATGAAAGAAAAGAGGGGGATGATCCTCGCGTCCAAGCAGCCCATAGGCTGAGCCCCACGTCAGGCTGGGGTTGAGCCCCGCGGTGGGCCAGAGAGAGGGCTGAGAGAGAATAGAAGGGAGATAGAAAGAGAGACAGTGAAAGATAGAGAGTGGGAGAGAGAGAAAAAAATATTGGAGAAAGAGAGTGAGAACACAGAGAAAGAGAGCGCAAGAGAGAGAGAGAGAGACTATGCGTAGGTGAGATAGAGAGACAGAGAGTGAAGAAGAGAAGTGCGGCACAAGCACAGGGAAAGAAAAAAAGAAGAAGAAAGAAAAAAAGAAAGAAGGAAAGAAAGAGAGAAAGGGAAAAGAGGGAAGGGGGTTTTGTCCAGCCTGGCTTGGCCGAGCATCGTGGGCGTGGTGGGGAAGTGTGGACTGCCAGGGCTGAAGGAAGAGGAGAAGGATGGTGTAAGTATAGTTAAAATGGTGGAATTGGTGTTTGTTGAAACGATGTTTCAGAAGGCAAGGAGGGGCTAGAATGAAAGAGTGCCGCGGAGGAGGAAGTTTGTTGCCAGTAGTGGTGGTCGTGGTTGTATTAGCGGTGGGGGAGATGATGGAGAAGGTGGTGGTTATTGGGTTTGTTTTGGTGAAGAAGGAGGAGTTGGTAGTGATGGGTTTATTGGAGAAGAGAGAGAAGGAGAGAAGTAGGAGACGGAGGAGATGGTGGTCGAAGTAGAGTTCGCCCGCCAAGGGAGGGGGATATGGGCTGCTGGGGTTGCTGCCGCTAGTTGATGAAGAAAGAAGGAGAAGGAGAAAAAGAATGAAAGTGGGAGAGAGAGAAGAGGGTTATATGAATGTGTGTGTGTGTGTAGACTACAAAATTTCTATTTATTTTTGGGTCAAAATCTTAACATTTTTTTTTCATGCTCCAACATTCCAATACAAGATCCACTCTGTTGAAGTTGATCTACATTATTTGAAGTCTCTAAAAACTAAAAATCATGTTATTTGAATAATTTTTTCTTATCCATCAAGTGGGCGCAAAACAGACAGTCAAAAGTAGTGAGTTGTTTAGTTTAACGGTGTATAGTATTTAAAATCTAACAAAAATTGGTTTGTGAGAGATTTAAGTCTTTAAATCATAATGAAATGGTCAGATCAAGAATTTGTATGTCTAAAGATATAGATCTAAGCAAAATGCTACTTTCGACCATTCATTTTTTGCACACTTGATGGATAAGCAAAAAGTATCCAAATGACATGATTTCTGATTTTTTGAGACTTCAAATAATGTAGATCAACTTCAACGGAGTGGATCTTGCATTTGGATATTGGAGCATGGGATTTGAACTGTTTAGAGTTGGACCCAAAAATAAATATTTATTTTGTAGTCCAATATATATATATATATATATATATATATATATATATATGTATGTATGTATGTATGTATGTATATATATATATATATGTATATATAATGGGTGGAATGAGATCCGCGTCTCATTTGAGACCGGCGTCTCACTGTAACCCAGACCCGCATCTCATTGGGTTCAGTCCAGACACGTGACTGAGGTCCGTATCTGGTACGAGATGGGTACTCGTCATAAATGAGAGGAGAGAAAAAGTGGTTGGGATATTTATTGCGTGGTGGAGAAATTTTGAGAAAAATTTGAAAGAAAAGAAAGAAAAAGAAAAAGAAAGGGGAATTATGAGTTGGAGGAGAAAAATCTAAAAATAGAAAAAATAAAAGAAAAATATCTGGATAAAATTCTAGAATCTGAAAAATAACGAAAACTCCAAAAAAGCTCGAAAAATGAAGTAACTCAGGACAATTTTTAAAATTTCTCAAAAATAAAAAATATTATTTTAAGGTACCTGATGAAATTGGATTTTAGAAATTCAATCTCATTTTTAAATTAAAAATCTGGAATCAACCAGCGATACTGGTCGACATCAAATCCGGTCGAATTCTGATGTATTCAGAAAAATATCCAAAAATGTAAATAGATAGATAATATGATTTTAAGAAATACTATGAAAGTAGTTTCTAGAAATTTAAATTCATTTGTAAATTAAAAATTTGAGAATCGATCGGCAACACCAGTCGATACCGGTTTTGAAGATTTTGCAATTTAATTCAGAAAAATTCTAAAAAATTATGAATAATCTAAAATATTAGAAAATAATGTTTGAAACTGAAAATGATCAAATCTGACTAGCTAAAAGATTAAATCGATCAATACACTAGGATCGGGTCCCCGGTTCAGACTAGAGTTGACTCTGAGTCTGAAAATCCAGATCCGATACCAAGCAGTGATATAAATAATCATAAAATAAAAATAAATATGATAAAAAATCGAAATAATATAGTCAAAAAAATCAGAACATATATCTAAGTATGTATTCTGAGAACGGGGTGTTACTGGTATAATTCACTAAAAACCCTCACGAGACAACACTCATCCATTAGGGTAACCTAGGAGTTTAACAGCTTGTTGCATGTGCTAAGTGCAGCCGTGATTCCTACAAAAATGAGTTAGGATTTTCATTTTTTAGTATCTTTATTTTTTTAACTTAGATTTTGCTCAAGGACTAGTAAAAGTTAAGTATGGAGGTGTTATGAATGCATCTTGTATGCATATTTTATATCTTTTTATATCTATTTTTGTCACTTTAATACTGTATAGGTAGTCTATTTTGTTAACTTTTGCAGATTTTGAGTCAAAGAGCAATTTTGGAGAAAAGATTAAAAAATAATGAAAAACAAGAGTCACAGAGGTAGAATTTCTGAAAGATCTAGCTGAATCAGAGAGTCTAGAAGAACCAGTGCATAAAGTGAAGAAGACCAGAGAAATTTCAGGAGACAATTCAAAAGAAAGACGGCGGATCTGCCATCTTGATATCGAATCCGCCGTTGACCAGTCAAAGGAGGTGTAGCGCTTGCACCAGCTATTATCTGAGTCAAAATAGGTACTGTATTGTAGTCAACAACGAATTGTCGACCTAAGTCGGTTGATGATGTAATTTTTCAGAATTCATCTAGGACTTTGTATTTATTTTTAGAATCTTTATTTGATTGTTTAGGGTTTCTGTGGCCTATATAGGGACCTGCATAATCTTGTATTAAATATGCAAATTTCAAGATCCAAACTTGGAGACTAGTCTTAATAAAGTTCTGATTTTCTGCAACTTGCTGATTCTTAGAGGAGAAAAGTAGAGGACGAAGAAGGAGCTTCAATTGGGTTTTTCCATTTCTTTTCTTTGTTTAATTGTTATTCAATGCTTTCACTTATTACAATCATATTTTCTTACTTTCAATTGTGAACTAACTTTTCTATCTAGGGCTTAGGCATAGACTATCTACTGAAGATTATTCATGAATTAATTAGTTGTTAGTTGTTTTTATTTAATAATTTCTCAATTTCTATTCTAAATTTAATTGTTAATAATTGGTGATCATAATTATTTAGATGATTAGATTTGAGATCAGAAGGCGCTAATCTAGTAGAACATATAGGGATAGAGATCACTATTTATAGGTTGAGACCGGGAGGTGAAGCATAGATAGTGTAAGCTTTAAAAGAGGAATCATAGATCTTAATGATGCCATATGATTGTAAATTCACTAGATCGGGAGACTGTGAGTTCTAAACTAGAGTATGATTTAGCAATTATCAGAAGAGATTGCTAAATACTAAAGGATCCTTGATTATTAGCAATAATTAGGTAAAATTTCTAATACAATCAATTAAAATAAACTTGAAGTAGATATGACAAAGTCTTAGCAACTTTCTCATAAAAGAAAAACACTCTTTTAATTAATTTCATTTAATTTCTATATTTTCAAATAAGATTAGAGATAATTAATAGTGATAATTAAATACAATCCTTGTAGGTTCGACACTCTATTTCATTACTATATTACTTGAAACGATTGGTATACTTGCCAATTTGCACATCAAGGGGGTGAATTGGTATAATGCTAATCAAATGCGAAAATATAAAAATTAAAATGAATAATGCAAACAATCAACTCAAATCAAGAAATGAAGCCAGATTTCTAATTAAAGGCTCTAAAACTTTTCCTCTATACTCCTCTAGATAAGAGTTTAGGTACTCATTGTCTTCTTGATTGAAAGAGAAAATTGATAAGTATGAGTGATGCAAGGGATAAATAATATGTACAATGAAAGTAAAAGCACAACTGCAAGCAATAGAGATAATTAAAAACACAAGTGAAAATAATAGAGATTGAGTAAGAATAAGAGAGAAAGCAATCGTAAACACAACAGATCTATTTCGAGGTTCGATCACCAAGCTCTACGTCCCCGCCTTCACCGCGTAAAGGATTTTCACTATTCACAAAGAAACTTCACAAAGGAATAATAAGGTCTACTCAAGACTCAAAGTATACTACTTTAATTTTCAATCCTCTACACAAGAGATAGCACAAAGCTAATGAAGCTTACAAGCTCTTGGCAAGCACGATGGTCACAAACTCTCTCTTTACAGCTTCCTAGAGTTTTGAGTAGAGAAATGAACTCAAGAAATTTGTATGAGAGAAAATTTCAGTTGAAAAATAGAACTTGAGAGCTTAAATTTTGTAGAGAATGATTTGAAATTGAGAGCTCTTGAAACTGAAAATTTGAAAACAAGAACTTGATTTTTTCTAAAAAACTTTGATTTCAAAAAACTTATATCGAAACTTATTGAAAACTTCTCCAACTATGTCCTATATATAAAGACAGTAGGTAAAGAATATTAGAGAGCTAAACCAGTCAATAAGACACTAATAGTCCTAATAAAGTGAAATATATCCATTTGAGGTAAAGATAAAACAATTTGATAGAGAAAATCTAGTTTTATTTCAAATTTGGCTTAAACCGTACACTGAGGCTGTCAGCAGTTCAGTGTGCAACGGCTAAATTTTTAGCCATTACAGAGCTTACCCGTCGATAGTCCAATAAGGCTGTCAACAGTCCTCTTGGACTGCCGAAAGTGAGCCAACACCAAACGAGACCCAAGTCTCTGTAAAAATCTGTCAACAATTCTCTAAAAAGAAGCCTTCGACAGTACCGAAAGGCCATCGACGGCTCTATTGAGCTATCAAAAGACAGAGACAGAAAACAAAGGATTTTTGAAATATTTTTGAAACAATTTTTGTATAGATAACTTATGTGAGTGTGTGTGATTCTTGAGCATCAATTCAACAATAAAACTTAAACATTTAAGATCTCACATAGGGTTACACTCTCTTCAAGTCTTCATCAAGAGGGCTTCTTCAAAATCCACGCTTTTGATCGTCCAAGCTTGAATCCTTTCCTTGAATTAACTTGATTACTTCAAATTCTTCCTTTTTGAGGAAGAATGGAACTACTTCTAATCTATTGAACCCTATAAGCTTATAAACACTATAACTTGATTCGTACCAAATAACTTCATGTGGTTTGTAATCATCAAATAAAATCAGGGAGTGTACCCTTGGGCCAATAGAAGAGAGCGAACACTAGCTTTTCAATCCTCGTGTATCTTGTTTGAACATCGATCAGAGCCTTGCTGACATAGTAGACCGAGTTTTGGATGCCCCTGTGTTCCCGAACCAATGTTGCACTCACTGCAATGTCAGAGACTGCTAGGTAAAGGAATAATATTTCATCGATAAATGGCTTGGAGACAAGTGAGAGAGATGCCAGATAAGCCTTCAGACTTTGGAATGCTGCCTCACACTGATCATTCCAATATAAGTTAGCTACATTCTTCTTGATGGTGCAGAAGAAAGGCTTGTACTTATCAGTTGATCTGCTGAGGAAACAGTTGGAGTGGTGAGGCAATCATTGAGAATTTGGACTTCCTTGATAGTGATTAGGGACTTCATCTCTAGTATGGTGGATATCTTATAGGAGTTAGCCTCGATTCCCCGCTGAGTGACAAAATACCCGAGGAATTTGCTGGAAGCAACCTCGAAAGTACACTTCTCAGGGTTGAGCTTCACATTAAGCTTTCAGCGGAGAGCGAATGTTGACCCTAAGTGCTTCATATGGTCAGAGCGGTCGAGACTCTTCACGAGCACGTCATCAACATACGCTTCCATCGTATTCTTGATTAGCTCCTTGAAGACTTCATTGACCATCCACTAGAATTAGCGCTAGAATTTCTTCTATAGAGCCTGCTGGAGTTAGCGCTGCCATTGAGGGAGTCCTGGGGACACTGTTACTGAGGCGGTATCACCTCTTGGTAATACCTTGACCATTTGTAAGCAGCCCTTCCTTGATATTATTATATCTTATTTTAATAAAATACTTTTGTAGGCGTTCCGCCTTTGGGTACATCAACTTCGAGGGAACCAACGAGTCTTCCTGAGGAATTCAGGGGAGAGACAAGTACTTCAGTTGCTGCGGATGCTGCAGAGTTGGACGTCTTGTATCACAACTTGCCCTCTTACTAGCCTGAGCCTACCAGTGAATCTAAGGTGGTCGAGGAGACGATGGTTGAGGAACCAATCACACTTCAGCTACATCGGTTGGTGAGATAACGGTGTCTTCTCTGACGCTTCCAGTCTTGGCAACTACCGAGCTAAGGATAATCACCAGCCCTACATCTCTGACGCTGGCCTTCGAGCCAGTTCTTCCTCAAATAGTTACCAGCCCTACTTCCATCATGGCTGGTGTACTAGTTTTGATGAAGACTCCTCCCAGATCACCGTCGATCCCTCATCTTTCTCCAGTCAGTACTTCTATCATTTCCTCCACCGTTATGACAGTGAAACTAGTGAAAGTTTTATCTTCTGAGACCACTTGCTCACTGAGAGTGATTGAAGCCAAGAAAGAATTTGTAGCTGAGATGGTTGACAGCTTCTACAAAAGCCTCAAGTGATCTATTGCTTTGATCCCGAAGGACTCAACCACCTCATTTTCAGCTTTAAAGGTGGTCTTCTCTCGAAATATTGAAAGCATTCGAGACTTCAGAGGGGATGACTAGGGTGTCTCATTAGAGCTTCTGGTGGAGAGGCTTGAGAAGGACGTGGGCGAGTGGTGCCACCTCAGCAGTTCAGACTTGGATTCCTCAGTTGATGAGAGCTTGAACGCCTCGTCACTCAAATGCGTGAGCCTCACCTTGCAGGATAGGAAGCAGCCAAGGCAATATCTTTAGATTTAAAATCCTTAGAAACAAGGAAAGTAGAAATTGGGGATGCCATTAACGCTTCTAATAGCGCTCTTCTTAATGCTGAAGATAAAATTGAGAAGGCCAAGAAGATGATCAAGAGGGCTAATCTTCTTCTGTCCAAGACTAAACTGGTGCATCTTGAGGAGATCACTCGGCTGGAGTAGCTCAAAGCTCAAAATGATGAAGTCGTGCAGCTGGAGATAGTACAAAGGGAAACTTTGACCGAAATTGAGGCTCGTTTATCCCAAATAGTGAACTTTAATGAAGCTGAGTTGAGATCGCAGGCATTTATCAGAGCTGCTGAGGAGAGGAAGAACTGGCCACCCTTGAAGAACGGATCAAATCCTACAAAGCACCATCATATCTTGTAATCCATGTACCCCCTTTTTTCTTCTTTTTAAATTAATAAAAATAATTTTATTTGACTCTTCTGTTATATTTCCTACTTATTTTATCTTCTAAGTTTGCAATACTTTCAAGTTATATTACAACCCTCAAAAGAAAATAGATAACGGTATAGTCTTCAAACTTATATCATGAGAATATTAACTAATCTATTCAGAGGTCGACAACATGATGGAATTAGTTATTTGATAAATTATCACCAATAAATTTAAGAAATGGCTCGATTCAAATATTGATCGGATAAAAATGGGACAAAGTGAATTTGATGATCTTACTATTCAGAGGTTTACTGTTAATATGACAGATAAAAAACCCTCAGATTATGAATTGGTTATAATGAATCAGACACCACAACCACGTGATAGTTCTTACTGAACTAGAAAGGGTAAAGTTTAGAATTTGTCAATTAAAGATAATAAATTAGAGATGATTGATCGAAAATTTGTCATTTAGAGGTGATGATTTGGACATGATGACAAAATGAAGGTGAACCCGATTTTAGGGACCCGTCTATTCTGAGGTGATAAACTGAACATGATAGACTAAGACACTAAACTTCGGATCCGCTGTCAGAGGTAGTCGTATTAACTTGGCAGCGAGTCCACATGGGACTGCAAAGATAGATTGAATCCGGGCTCCTGTTGGTTCAGAGGTGGTTGACTGGACGTGACCAACTAAGGACCTCAGGTTTGCAAATTGCTGTTCAGAGGTTTATTGTTAACATAACAGTAAGAACTCCCTACCTTGATAGAGGAAAAGAGAACAAAGTTATGGACTCATCTGTTCAGAGGTGATTGACTGGACATGACAGTTGAGTACCATAAAGGAGAGAAATCTAGACATTCATCAGTTCAGAGGCAATATGGACATAACTGATTGGAAGTTGCTAGACTCAGAGCCCCTGCCGTTCATAGGTGACGAACTGGACAAAACGACAAAGGAGTAGTCCCTACCGACTGGAAGATGAGACTTGGTTATCTGTTGGTTTAGAGGTAACATGGACATAACCGATTGAGAAACCACCAAGCTCAGAATTTTTACCGTTCAGAGGTGACAAGCTGGACATGACGGTAAAAAGAAAGAATTCCACTAGGGGAAATAAGACTTGGTCATAAACTCCGTGGGAAAATTGATATTTCTTTTGGATGTTATTTGAAAGAAATTGTTAGAGGTATATTATTAACGTGACGACCAAGAAAGTCTATTGGAGACTTGAAAGGGAAATAATAGACTTCGAACAGAGTCAATTAGAAACTCGCTAGGAAGTTAAAAAATATGAATCCCATAAGAGATTATATGTCAGAGAACTTTATGGGGATTTAGAACGAGATTTATAAAGTCGCCTGTCAGAGGTATTTTTGAATGTGACAACACTTTAAATGCACCTATCATTCAATTAAGAGAATGATACGTGAAATTTTGATCTGTTGGGGATATTGATTTTATCCGCCAGGGAATATGTTAGAGTCCCACTACCAGAGGTTTAATATTAACATGATAGGTTTTGACTTGTGATTCATTTTGCAAGGGAAATGAATATTATTTGATGTGGTCCTACCATTCTATGGATAGGAACTGGTAAGCGAGTTTGGAGAGGAATCAAATGGGATCGGTCCCTTAGGATTTTTAGGAAACCCTTAGCTATCAACGGGTTTCATATACCTTTACCAACTACCGTTTGAGTTGGGCTAGTCATACTATTCCCTTCAGCATGATGAGTCATCGAGGACTTATATTGGGCTTAAGAGCCAAAAATTTCCTCTATCCTTAACCGTTAGAGGCATTAGATCATTTTGTTACTTTAAGTAACTTAATGTATCTCCTGGGTTTTTACTCCATAGATGAGTTGGGGATTAAAGGAGTGGACACGAATTTTGTGGGGACTTTATCTAGAGATTATCCTTCCTTGTGGAGTCTCTATCGATCCTTATTTTGTTTTTTGTTTTGAAGTGAACGCAAAAACAGTGAAAAGGTTCTGCAAAAGGATGCATCGCGAACCTTTTTCAATAAGTTTGACTTGGCAAGTCATCAGATAAACTCATTTGATCTTTCATTCGATCGGTTACCACATCTTGATATGAACGTGGAAACAGTGGAAAGGTTCTACAAAGGATGCGTCACGAACCTTCTTCCATGAATTTGGCTTGATAAGCCATCAAATAAACTCATTTGATCTTCCATTCGATCGTTTGGACCCTTTGGTCGATGGGTCGAGCTTTGATCGATGAACAGGAGTAGGGAGGTATGCCACCACTGTATATAGAAAAGTTAGGTTAGATAAACCATCTTTCTGATTCTAAAGAAGAACGCTTGAAACTATTGCTTGGGCATCCTTGACTTCAAAATATGACCTATTCTTCTAAATTGAAGATAGGTACATGCCTACATACTAGAGAAGAGTGACAAGGTTAAAAATTTGACATTTTGCCTTTATCTTTTCTTTAATGTTTACATCATGCATCATAATATCACCAATGTTTGGTCGACTCGGCGTTAAATGAGGAAAGAAGCTTTTCTTTGGTTCTCTTCCAAACATTTTGAATCCCAAACCCTAATCCATCTTTGTCATTGCTTTAATGTTGACATCATGCATCACCAATGTTCAATTGGTTCGGCATCGATCGACGGTGATATGATCTAATGACGGGACAACTTCTGACAAGTTCATAGGTGAACTAGAAAAGAGTGACAAGGCTAAAGCCGACGTTCATAACCTTGTTTCTTCTTCAATGTAATCATTGTTCCATTGGCTCGACACTGGTTGACAGTGAATTTGAGAAGAGCGACAAGGTTAAAAATAAAGTAACCTTGTTTCTTCTTCAATGTAATCGATGTTCGATCGGCTCGACACTGGTCGATAGCGAATTAAAGAAGAGTGACAAGATTAAAACTAAAGTAACCTTGTTTCTTCTTTACTGTAACCAGTGTTTCGATGGCAATTTGATTCGTTAGAGAAAGAAAGAAGCTTTTCCTTGGCGCTCTTCCCAAACATCTTGGATCTGAAAGTTCTGATCAGAGGAGTAATGTTAACCTAATCATAAGAAGAATCCTATCAAGGATAGTATTTCTTCAAGAACCTGCCGTTGATCGGTATCATGAGTGTATCACCATCTGGGGTTATAATGTGATATGCTACATTTGAGTAGACTATTTCTATTATGAACGGTCCTTCCCATTTGAGCTGAAATTTACCTTTGATTTTGTGCGTCATGATCATGGGTCGTTTGACGGCTAAAATCAAATCTCCTTTCTGGAATACCCTTTGATTAACCTCTTATTGAAGGCTTTCGAGATTCGAACTTGGTATAACTCAATGTGTTGTTGAGCTTATAGTCGTTTCTCATCTAGGGCTTCGAGTTCTTGAAGACGTAACCGATCATTGTCTTCCAAGGCGACCCGTAATGACGTCATCTGAATTTCTAGCGGTATAACTGCTTCACACCCGTATACCAAAGAAAAAGACGTATTGCCTGTTGGAATTCGGATCGTAGTTTGGTAGGCCCAAAGACATTCACTGAGCTTCTCATTCCAATCTCGTTTGCTTGATGAAATGAATTTCTTGAGTAGCTTGATAATTGTCTTGTTGAATACTTTCACCAAACCATTAGCAGGAGGGTTTTAAGCAATGGATGCCATATTCAGAATCTGGTACTTATTGTAAAACCGATTGAATACTTGACTTGCAAATTGGGGCCATTATAATGAATAATCTGCCTGGGGACACCAAACTGATGAATGACATGGTGTTTGATAAAGTTGATCACGTTAAAAATTTTAACTTCAATAAGTGGTATACCCTCTGCCCACTTCAAGAAATAATCAGTTATTGTTAAGATGAACCGATGGCCTTTTGTTTACGAGGGGCTGATAGGTCCTATGATATCAATTCCCCATGCTTTGAATGGCCATGAAGCAACAGTTAGATGAAGTAACTCCGGAGATTGATGTATAAAGTCTGCATGGATTTGACAGACTTTACACCTCTATGCGTATTTCATGGCATCAGCTATCATGCTTGGCCAATAGTAACCAAGTCTGTGCAATCGATCCTTGAGTTTCAGACCTGGTTGATGAGCTCTACATATACCATCGTGCGCCTTTTTAAGCACTTCTTGTGCTTCCGAAATAGAGAGGCAACAGAGCAGGATACCATCATATGAGTGACGATAGAGTGTCTTCACTATCAGGTCATAGTAGAAGCGGAGAGACCTTCGTCGAATAGAAGCTGCTTCTTTAGGGTCGTCCAGCAATATGTCATGCAAACTATAGTCAATGAGGGGAAACCGCCAATCTCTTGTTCAAAATGTATTGAAGTTACATGGACTTCCTTAGTTTCCAGCACATCCTTAGGACAAACAAGGTGTCGACTAGCTACTGTAAGATGATACGTTGTATCGATTGGTAAGGCCAATGTAGCTGCGAGTGCAGCCAAAATGTCGGCCCTAGTATTTTGGGATCGGGACACGTGACCGATGTAAAAGCCATCAAATAAATTAGCCATTTGATGACTGCATGGTAATAAGGTACCAAATCTCTATGGCGAACCTCGTATTCTCCTTTAATATGATTAATAATCAGTTTTGAATCACCATAAGCTTCAAGATAGCGTACCCCCAGTTCATGGGCGAGTTGAAGGCCGATGAGTAGAGCATTATATTCTGCCACATTGTTGGAACATGGTTCCGTCAATGAAAACACCCGAGGAAGGACATGATTTTATGGTGAGATAAATACAAACCCCACACCAGCAATAGTCTTGCCTTTAGGGCCTGTTCTTGATGCTCCATCAAAGAACATTTGCCAAACTTCATCATCTGATGTCATATTAGATTCGAAAATCTCATCTGGAATATCTTCATGAAGTTTTAAGCTCTTTGGGACCGGATGAGCGGTTAGGAAGTCTGCAAGCGTCTAACCTTTGACCGCCTTCTGAGAGACAAAGAGCATGTCATATTGAGACAAGAAGATGGCCTATTTGGCCAATCTTGAATTTAACAATCCTGATTTCGTCATGAGGATACGCAAAGGATTAACTCTGAAAATGACATATATGGTTTGGCCAACCAAGTAGTGTCGCGTCTTTTGAATAGTAAAGACAAGAGCTAAACATTCCTTCTCAATAGGATTATAACGAGATTTAGCTCCTATCAGAGTCATGCTCAAATAGTAAATGGCCTGTTTGTGACTATCATCATTCTTTTGAGCAAGCAGAGCACCAAGAGAATGGTCCATAACTTTTACATAAAGCATGAATGATTTTTCTGATGTGGGAGCCACTAAGACTAGAGGTTTAGTGAGGTATCTTTTGATATCCTCGAAAGCCTCTGACAGGCTTTATCCCATACAAAAGAAACGCCCTTTTTCATAAGCCGAGTGAATGGTTGACAACGGCCCGAGAGATTTGCGATGAATCTTCTGATATTGACCAACCTACCCTGCAAACCCCTAAGCTCTTTGAGATTCTTAGGTGGATGCATGCTCTGAATAGCTCTGTAACGCCCCGATCCTAAAGATACGGAGACGTTATGGCGACGTATATACGCGAGGATAATACCCCACGTATATACGCTAAGCCTCAATTGTAACCTGAACAAGCTATAAATCAGAACTAAAATAATCATCGGATCACTGCAATAATACATATAAGCAACCACGCATGATATCATATGAATCAAGAGCTAGAATAATGACTGGGATAAGAACTGAGCTGATATGACAAGAATCAGGAAATAATATGAAATCTAAAAATAAGAGTACCAGAATAGAATAAGAAGAAGCTCCAGCTATTCGTTTAGCATACGGCCTCAACGAACACCTGCACAAAGGAAACCAACCGTCCAAAATCTGGACGTGCAAATCCAGGGTCGTCAGAACGCGACCATAGTGAGTGTATGTGTAAAGGGGAAACAGCTCGTGCATGAAAACAGTGCATATATAATAACAAATAACTGAAAGCACTAAATAACATAATAGCCACAGAATCACAACATGTATGCAGAACAAGGCAACTAACATATCTGTAAACAACAACTGATGTTATGATGTGTAATCTAGCATGTCACTAGTTTGGTATACAATCCGGTCATGGTTATGGTTATATGTCTATCACAGTGACATAAATGTACAGTTAGGTGATTAATGTGGTTGTATATATATTTGTCATGTTAGTAATGTGTAATTGTATATATATTTATATGCATGCATGTATATATGTATTATATGTGTAAATGTTGTTGTATACGTGTACGAGCACGTGCCCGTACTGTGTACGTTTGAGTATATGCTTGAGTACGTGTGTGATTATGTTCAAGTATGTATGAGTATGTGATATGGGTACAGTTGCGTGCTTCAGTGATTCAGATCCATTCGGTGAGATCCGAACCCAGCTGCAGGAGATCCAGACCTGATTCGGATCCTTGCTCGTTATGGACCCGATACAATGGTGATTTGAAGACCGATCCATGGGACGATCCGTAGATCAGTACCGATTCGTGCAGTAAAGACCAGACGTCGATTCGGTTCCGAAACCGAGTCATTTCATGTGAGTGTTCCTTGTTTTCTTATTGAGTATTTTGATATTATTTTATATGAGTGCTTTTAACTTGTTCCTATATACGTTATTATGTTTAAACAGTGTTCATGTTTATGCATGTCAATTATTGCTCATGTTCACATTCACGTATTAAATACATAATCAACAAACTCCGGAAGACCACATTGCTGATTCAGAATAAATATCCTGATACCATTTAGATAACTTGACTAACTATATGACATCTAACTGATAACAATACTATGCATATTACTGAAAGTTACTGGGACAAGATTGTTGACCGTAACACCCTGTACAGTCCTATTGTTCATCGTATACACGGTTACTGTTACTGTTCACTGTTACTGATATTGTTCACCGTGTATACGATTACTGATTGACTGTTACTGTACTGAACTGTTCTGTCACCGTACCGTCCCAGCATTATAAGTAATATGGATATTGATTGTCATGACTGAATTAAATAATAATATAAAAAGACAACTTACACCGGGATTGGGAAAATTGATGGAGGAGACAACGTCTGTATTTTGGGTGGACCTAGGATACAGGTTGCGCAGCCGACTGAGGGTTCCACTGCAGGGTTCCTGGGGGATGACTGGCATCCCATCTGTACTGTTACTGTTCCACTGTTTTCACAGTGAGATTACTGTTACTGTTACTGTTACTGAGTACCTAGCGGTACGGCCTGGTTCAGCGCCAGGAAACTGAGGTCGTGGTCCCGGGTATGTACGGGACCCACCTAAAGCATGGACAATGTCTCCAACCGATCAGTTTCAATAACTTAAGGGCATCGATTGGCATGTGTGGTAGGCGTAGTATGGGATGCGTCTATTATATGTGACAATTGGTGTTCGCTGACATAATTAATAATAAACTGTTGATGCTTTGTGACTGACTGTAATCACCTGATTGTATATCACTATGTTAGACCCATGATTATAACCATGACCAGGACCAGACTTATGACCAGAGTTGGATGCCAACCTAGTGACATGTGATAGATTACACGCCTTGACATTGATTGCATATTTACAGTTGTGCCATTTGCCTGCTACCTGTATTCATGTTTTTATCATATGTGTTACTGTTCAGTTATTTATTGTGTTATTTAGTGTTTCTATCTGCAGTTGTTCTTACTATTATATATGCACATGGTTTCTTCTGCACGAGCTGTTTCCCCTTTACACACACACTCATTATGGTCGCGTTCTGACGACCCTGGATTTGCACGTCCAGATATTGGACGATTGTTTCTAATGTGCAGGTGTTCGATGAGACGGTACGCCTTGCGAGGAGCTTGGGTCCTCTCCCTTTGATTCTGGTATACTTGCATTTTATTCTCGTTATTAGTCTTTGTTTCCTATATATCACCTTTGACTTCTGTTCAGCTGCCATTTTCTTCCTGTTATTCATTGCTATCATGTGTAGTCTTATATGTATTATTGCAGTGGTCCTTGATTATTATAATTCTGATTATAGCTTGTTCAGGTTATAATTTAGGCTTAGCGTGTATACGTGGGGTATTTTTCTCGCGTATATACGTCGCCGACCTTCGTCGCGACTCCGTTTCTATGTATTGTGACTGACATTAATCACCTAACTGTACATTTATGTCACTGTGATAGATATATAACCATAACCATGACCGGATTGTATACCAAACTAGTGACATGCTAGATTACACATCATAACATCAGTTGTTGTTTACAGATATGTTAGTTGCCTTGTTCTGCATACATGTTGTGATTCTGTGGCTATTATGTTATTTAGTGCTTTCAGTTATTTGTTATTATATATGCACTGTTTTCATGCACGAGCTGTTTCCCCTTTACACATACACTCACTATGGTCGCGTTCCGACGACCCTGGATTTGCACGTCCAGATTTTGGACGGTTGGTTTCCTTTGTGCAGGTGTTCGTTGAGGCCGTATGCTTCGCGAATAGCTGGAGCTTCTTCTTATTCTATTCTGGTACTCTTATTTTTAGATTTCATATTATTTCCTGATTCTTGTCATATCAGCTCAGTTCTTATCCCAGTCATTATTCTAGCTCTTGATTCATATGATATCATGCGTGGTTGCTTATATGTATTATTGCAGTGATCCGATGATTATTTTAGTTCTGATTTATAGCTTGTTCAGGTTACAATTGAGGCTTAGCGTATATACGTGGGGTATTATCCTCGCGTATATACGTCGCCATAACGTCTCCGTATCTTTAGGATCGGGGCGTTACAAGCTCTGACCTTGTCTGAGTCAAGATGAATTCCTTTTGATGTGACAATAAATCCCAGGAACTTGCCACTTGAAATCCCCAAGAAGGATTTTGTTGGATTCATTTTCAGCTGATGGGCTCGCATTATATCTAACATTATTCTTAGGTCACGAAGATGATCATTCTTACCGCGACTCTTGACAACAATGTCGTCGTCATAGCATTCCATCGTCTTTCGAAAATGGTTACAAAAAATTGTACTCATTGCTCGTTGATAAGTTGCTCCTGCGTTCTTTAATCCGAAGGGCATAACGGTATAGCGGTATACCCCTAACGGTGTCCGAAATGAAGTATGCTTCCCGTCTTCTGGGTACATCTAAATTTGATTGTACCCTGAGAAGCCATCCATAAAAGACATTCTCTCAAAGCCATAGGTATTATCAATCATGACGTCAATGATGGGCAATAAGAACTCATCTTTAGGGCAGACTACATTAAGATCGCGGTAGTCAATACAAACCCAGATTTTTTTCATTCTTTTTAAGAATGGGGACAATATTAGTAACCCAGTCCAGATCTTGCTCCTCCCATATGAAACCACATGCTATGAGTTTATGAACTTCAGCTTCAATAGCTTCCATAATATTAGGGCGAAACCATCGCTGTTGTTGTTTCAGTGACTTAACGTCAGATTTAATGTTTAACCGGTGCACGGCTATTTGCGGATCAAGACCAGGCATATCCTTGTAATTCCATGCAAAGACATCGATACACTCTCGTACGAGTGCTATCAATTCTTCTCTCTCTGTAAGTGATAAACCCTCACTTATAGAGATGGGTTTAGGGTGATCTTGACTACCTAAATTGACCTGAATCACCCTGTCTTCAGTAGGCGGTTCGCGTTGTTCGAATCGCCTTTCCCACTAGAAATCAAGTTGCTGAGCCCATGGTTCAGCATCGAATGTTTCGATAGCCTCTTCGGGCTCCAATTGTTTGATCGAGGTCATATTGACGGAGAGATACTTGAAAAGCATTCTTGTACTGACATCTGACTCCCACTCGGATGAAGAGCCAGAACGTGATGGTCGATTTATTGTCTTAGGATTGAAACAACGTTAGAGGTGGAGGTGTAACATATCCCAATCTTTGTGTGTTTTTATCATAGTAATTTGTCAGTTTCCCTTTTGGTACAAAGTTTCGTAGAAAATCGCGACGTCCTTTTTTGAAGTTCAGGCCATTCCCACGCTGTAAGTTGTATCCCATTTTTCTCATCATGTGCTGTGCTGATCGTGCATAATGAAAAAATTGCGGGGGCTTCGAGTCCGAACTCGAATCTGTGATCGCAGACCTTCGCAGTTGGGCCCTACCAAATACTATCGGTGATCATTTCTTTTTGGATGGAGGGGCCACGAAGACAGTCCCTTCTGCATACTCTATAGGTGTATTTGTCATGCTTAATACAGGTAAAGGCATGTGTAGAGAGCTATTGTCGACAGATTCAAGTAACTTGACACTCTCAGGATAATCAAGAACAATTTTCTTATTAATTACCTATTCATCATCACCCCCCTAAGGGATGATTACATTGAGGATTATTGAAATATGCTTCAATTGGTTCACAAGCCAAAGTAGTTGGCGTGTCACCTTCAAACTTTGAATTTGCCTCATTGCCACTATCATCGTCATCAGGCAACGGTTCTTTTGATGCTTTACTAGCTTCCTGATATAGGAGAGCATCAGTAAAGTAATTTTTCATCCCTTTGAATGGTTATTTTTCAGCGAACACCGTTCGTACCGTTGTGTCATCTTCTATGTACTTGAGGTACTGGTGCAAAGTAGAAGGAATGATCCAATTAGCATGGATCCAAGGTCATCCTAGCAACAAGTTGTATGACGAGTCAGTGTCAATGACATAACACATTACTTCTGATTTCAGGTCTCTGATTCGACAACGGAGTTGAATCTTTTCCAGTGAGTGACTACTTCCTGCATTAAAATCGTATATCATAGAAGTCATTGTAGACAGCCGATAAAGCAGTATCCCAAGGATGTAGAGAAGCCTTTTGGGAATAATGCTGAGTGCGGACCCTGGATCAACCTGTATCCTTTCAATGCACGCCGAGCTGATGCATCCAGTATAGTATAAAGGTCGATCGTGTTTATTATCCTTGAGGAGCATGTCCTCAGCTATGAAAATGATAGTAGATACTTTCGACTAAACATAATGACATTCAGAACACAAGGATTGAGTGTCATCTTTAGGAGTTTCTGGCATATGTGTCAGAAATGACTCTGAATTCGCCAGTGCGTCCCTGAGTGTTTCTTTTGTCTCTTTCGAGAGGCGAAGCAGCTCATGTATGATGATACAAGCTGAAATATTAGCCAGCTGGGCCAATATGTCAAAGCGGAAAGGAACATCAACTCTCAGGCCTAAAGGTTTCTTTAGGACACGGTCAAATCGGACTTCTTTCTGATTTTCCTTTCCTGAAGTCAGGATTGAAGCTGGAACGAGTACTTCTACCGACGTCATTTGCTATTGTGTCTCGTTAGTAGTTTTGTCATACTATTTTAAGTACGATTTTCCCGACTGAGGCCCGTTGGTTGGGGTACATCAGCCTGTGCTGTGAAAGCATGCCTCTCATTTTTAGAATCGTTAAGAGAAGCTATCGTTACATTATCATTATCCGGCAAGATAGAGATGACATTGTAGGATCTCCCCTTTGACTTGGACTTCTTTGAATCCCATTGTTTGTCTTGGGCAAGGTCCGGGTGCACCCACATAATTTCCCCAGTCTTCAATGTCAAGGGAACAAGACCTTTGTCTTTCGCTATTCAGTTGAAGGATCATTTACCCCCAGTCGTGCCTTAGGGTTAGGAAAAGACCCATCAGGGACTGTGACCTTTGGCATAGTGCTAAATTTGAGAGTCACCATATTTACAGTAACTTTCTTTTATTCTGACTTTAAAGTTAGAACCCCGACGTCGACTAAAGCTTAAATTTTGTCATTGAGGACAAAGTATTTGTTAATAGGATGGTGAACCATCCTATGAAAAAGACAATAATTGGGATCGTTTATGCGTCCCACTTCATTAGGGCATTGAGCCTCTGGCAGATTCAACTTATTCCCCTTTTGGAGCAAATGGAATATTGTAACCACTTGCTCATCTTTGAAGGAGTACTGTTTCAGAGGAAACTTAAACTCCTGATTATTGATGCCGCTCTTCTTAGTCTTTGGAGGAGAATCTCCTGACAACTCAACGGACATAGTCTCCTTCCCTTTGGCTTAGGAAGATTGTGCCATCTCGCTGCTCCCTTTATTATTCATACCCCATTTGCCTTTGGGGGTAGATGGTTCAAACTTTTTAGCCGACTTCTTGGCTATTTCGGCTTGCTCGACTAGTTCTTTTCAGGTATGGGCTTTGACAGCTCCCATACGAATCTCGACTTGGTTCAGGAAGTTATGCCTACATGTTTGCAACAACATAGGCAATGACATCCCTGCAGGACATATCAGAGATAAGTTTCTGAACTGTTCAATGTAATCCCGAATGGACTCTCCTTTTCTCTGCACAATGGAGAGAAGTTTGTCCATGGTAACCTCAGTATCATCCTCGTAAAAATGAGAGAGGAATCGAGTCTCTAAATTGATCCAGGAGTTGATAGAGTCTGGCAGAAGGCTTCTGAACCAGTAGAAAGCTACTCCTTTGAGAGTACCAATAAATAGTCTGGCCATAATAGCATCGTTATCTATAACATTACCAGTCTGATATCAAAAGTAATAAATGTGCTGGTTTGGCGAGCTTTTACCATCATACGTATGTAACGTAGGTGGTAAACTTTGGAGGATATAGCACAGAGTCCCATTCAAGTGGATAAGGATGAGTCATGCCTGCCTTCTTTAATTCATCCCTATGAGATAAGGATGCGATCTGAGCTTGGATGCCTTTAAGAACTTCAGCATCATTGGAAGAGCTTTTCTTTGACTTTTCAGTCTTAAATTGCTCATCATCATTATGCTCCTTCTCATTATGATTGCTTCCGGTATCATTATTATTCTGGTTGGTGAGGAGTTGAGTTAAAATCTGTTGGATGTTGTCCAAGGGTTCTTGCTGGGCCTTGAAAGTCTCTTGAGCTTCCATCCATCAGTGGAGGTCGTCATTGCCATTATCGGCCATATGCACCGATACTCTGCCCGTTTGTACCGAGCTGACCATTGCTGAAGAGGTATACCCACTAGCTTCTCCTTCATCATCAAACTATTAGAATAAACTTTTCAATGGTTCTGGAGATATCACTCCAGTTAAAGAGGATGGCTGCTCGTAGTTGTAGGTTATTGCCACCCTAGATCTGGTGCTTTGGAACACACCTTCCTCTCCTACCAAGACTTAGCCCAAGCCAAAGCTATAGTTCAGGTCTGGAGAACTGAACGAAGGGGAATTAGTATCACGTCGCCCTCGTCTGCTTCTGAGCGGTTCCCGTCCCCTTCCTATCGTGTTGACGGATGCAGAGGGTATATCTGGTAGGTTTCACGATTTGCTCTTTTCGTGATGTTTGACAGGGGCTCGAATTGATAGTCGATCGAAAACTGACTGTCAAACTGGAAGAGTGGCAGGCAGTGGTCCTAGTAGGCAATGGACTGAATGGACCGTCACCAACTGATATCCCACTTGTTCACAACAGGAGGGAGAAGTATGAAATAGTTGAAACTTCCGTTTGCTAGTTAGTAACTCTCGTAGATCGGTGTTAACCAAGCCCACGCGATCTTGCTTGGATACTTGAAGAGGTTGTTCGAGCTAGAGACCTCTAGTCTTGAGGCTTCTTAGATGATTTGAAAACACCTTATTAGTTATATTAACTTCGCTTGGCGAAGTTAGATGTGCAGCTCCACCGCAAGACGCGAGCTTAGCACTGGAAGATTTTGGGAGCGAAGTAATGGTGACTTTGCTTTTAGCACGCTGTGGTGCTTTGCTGTTTGCCTTACTGTGAAGGTACTTAGCACTGCAGAGCGCTTCAGTTCCAGCCTCACGGCTGAGAATTTTGTTAGTACCCTTAGGTACTGGCGCTGTGTTAGCACGCCATCAGTAACTCGCTCGTAGGGGTAAGGTTGGCAGTAGGGGCCAATGCTTCTAGATTGGGCGAAGACAGAGATACCAACTTAGCCTCGCAGCTAATATTGGCAATGCTGCCAAACTATAGGCATTTTGCCTTTGTCTTCGCGTGATAGGCGAAGTTGTGCTGGAACTTCGCACGGAGCTTTCTGCTTCACCTTCCATACCTGCTTGGAAAGCTAGGTTCGCAGGGAACCTGTTTAGCCTCGCGTGAGGCACTTTTAGCCTCGGTTGAGGCTGAGAGGAGCTGGAACGAGATTTGTCTAGTTGCTCGCCCGATTAAGGCTGTTTCTGTTCTGTAGCCACTGAAGCCTTGGCCACAGAAACCTTCTTGTGCTTCCGCGCGTGGAGCACTGGGCTACCCCTAGAAAGTAGTTCTTCGAACTTTTCTTGATCAAACTGAAAGACCAAGTTTTCGTTGACGACGGGCTCCGGATTCTGACCGTTGCATTGTGACATTATCTCCTTATTGCGGAAGAAGCCTTGTTCCCCAGCGGAGTCGCCATCTTATTTTTCATTGAAAACTGCTATTCATGGGAAAACTTACAAAAAGAATTGAGGAGCAAAATTATAAGTAATCAAAAAGAAAATTACAAGTAAATCTCCTCTGAGATTTCTGGGGAAGTATGCCAGTAGGAATCTGATCAGCATACGATCACTTTATCTCTTTGACGATGCAATTTGGTCACGATGCCTCCTGATGGGATTTCCTTCTCGCTTGGTTTTGAAAATCGAAGATTTAGAAGCAGAAGAACAAGAGAACCCTTTTGCTAAGAATTTCTTCTTAAATTTTAGCCAATTTCCTCTCTTTAGCCCCCTAGCCCGTTAGCTTGTTAGCCCCCTGCCTTGGCTCAGCAAGGGACTATTTACAGTAAAAAATGGGGTGTAACCGCCCCCTTAAATTCAGTAAGACTGAATCAGTCTTTAGCTTCGCGCGACACTGCAAATGACCTTGCAGCGAAGCTACTTGCGAGCTTCCAGTGAAGCCAGAGAGTTCATGCGAACTCCACCCTGCCGTTGTGACTTAATTGTCTCAGCTTAATGTGGGATGGAGTGTGCGGGTGTAACCGTACCTGCCCACTTAAAGTGTCGTTAATCCTACTAAATTAGTGGGGTTCGTTCACCCATTAATCCCCAGTGGAAAACGGTCAATTGATGACCTGACAAAGCTCGCTGCGGAGCTAAATCATGCGAAATTAAGACTTAGCTCAGAGCTTTAAGCGAAATTACTTTCGTAGCCTCATGCGAAGCTAAGACTTAGCTTATAGCTTCAGACGAAGCTACCTTCGTAACTTCATGCGAAGCTAAGACTCAGCCCATAGCGGAGCTAAACCATTTCTTCTTTCTGGCGAAGGTAGGGATAAAGCTTCTAGCGCGAAGCTCTTGAATTAGCCTCTGGCGGGGCTAAATGGGAGCCTTGAAGTGAATCGAATGGTTAGCCTCATAGTGAAGCTACCAAGAAAGCTTTAGGCGAAGCTGTAAATTAGCTCTATATGGAGCCATAAAGAGCTTTAAAGCGAGGCCGGAGAATATCCCATTGGGCTCATACAAGGCTAAGTGTTGAGTTACTTAGCATCTTAGGTCTGCTTGGATCTCTTCAAAGACAACTTTGACTTACTGTCTACTTCACTGGATCAGTAAAGTCTAAGTCGCTGCCTTGTCCCTGGTCGTCAGCTTGTCTTCTTATCTTTTGTAAATGTCTATAAGTTAGATGTTGTTCAGACCGGTTGAAGATAAATGTGAGAGTTTTGTCTTTTTAGAGTGTCAATAGTCCTATCATTCCATGGGATAGAAATTGGTAAGGGATTTTGGAAGGGAAGGCATGATCAGGTCCCTCAAGGTTTTTAGCAAACCTTTAGCTATCAATGGATTTGATATGCCTTTATCAACTACCGTTTGAGTTGGGCTAGCCATGCTATTCCCCAGCATGATGAGTGATTAGTCTTTAAAATTATATATTTCATACTACATCTTCAAATTTATTTAATATTAAATTCTTCTAATAATACCTCTCTTGTATGTTTCTAGGGCCATGACATGAAATGAAGAAGAAGACCCAAAATCACTATTTAATTGGTGATTAAAGCCTACAAATATAGCCATTAATTTTGGAGGGCTGTTTCGTCAAAACCAGGGGCCCAAAATCAGAAATCAGGACATGCAGCCGACAGGGGGGACAAGCGGGCATCGCGTGGCAGGCGGCGCTGCGCATGCCACCTTGGTACAACCACAAAAACGTGGCCTAGAACGCGGCTCTGGTGTGGAGCCGCGTGCCAAGAATTAACGCGCGGCTCCATACCTATACCATGGTGCCCAGTTTTTCCTATAAATACCTGGGGCTTTCCAGAGCTCAGGGAGGAGGAGTTTTGAAGTATTTTTAGGTTAGTTTTTAGGGTTTTTCTCTTATTATAGTTTAGGATAGTTTAGTTTAGTTCTTTTTCTTCTTTCTCCTTTCTATTTTTCATTTCTTGTAGATCTTATAATAGGAGAGAGTGGTACATGATTGGAAAGTAAGAGTGCTTGTAATAGAAGGTGACAAGGTATGAAAGGTTCTCTCTTTACCTCTCTTTGTTTTCTTCTCTAACTCCTTTTACATATTTAGCTAATTTTCTCTTATGACAAATAACTACTAACCACTAACTTGCTAATTTCTTACTTGATAATCCACATGAATCTAATAGCCTCTACTTGGCTTTGCTCTTGTAAGAGCCATTGATGGTTCATGATGATAGATTCTAATACTCTAACATCCTAACTCTCTAACAAGCTAACATTACTTTGTTCCATGCTTACTCTTATTTAATTTTGATTGTTTAAGTGTAGCTTGCACTTGTTGTGTTGAGTTTGGATGTGAAAGTGATCGCATGAGTCATGCTTAGAAATGCTCTTTAACCAAGGACTAGTGATGGCTAAGGATATATGTGAGGCAACTATCGCTAAGAGGTTAACATCGTTAGTGGAGCCATAGTAGTTAGTAGTCATGGTTTTTCTTTATCTTTTTACTTTATTTTAGATATACAAACAAAAATCATAAAAATCATTTCTTCTATGCTTCTCACTTCTTCATGTTTCACTGTACTCTTCTCTTTCCATTCTTTATTTTATTTTCTTTTAATTCTTTAAAACGTTGAAGAAACTTCAACACACACGTGAACAATTCGGTAAAGTTTCTATCGCTTCCCTCCCTGTGAATTCGACTAGTTTAGCCTTTATGCTATAAGAAAGTATCGAGGAAGTTAAAGCACACACTTTTAACTCTTGATTTCAAAACATACACTTTTCGTGCGCGATTTTTTCCCGATCAAATTTTGGCACCGTTGCCGGGTATGTGAACGGTTTGATTTTACATTTTTGTTAACTTTTTTCTTTATTTTTTTGGTGTGCAAGTTAAATTTTAGCATTGCAGAAGTCCACACTTTTGTGTGGTTGGGTAAATTCTTGTATATTCTTATATTCCGTTGCTAGTTTTTGTTTATATTACCTGTGCACTGTAATAATTTTAAGAACTAAAATACGGTAATTGGATGTTTTAAAATAGTTTAGACATCTACATCTAGGCATGTGTCAATTTTCATTCCAATATATCGTGTTTTATTCTTCTATTGTTGTGATCTTGACGGAGGTGTACATATTGCATAGCATATAGTTAGGACAAATATATGGGTGCTTTACTTACTTTGTATGTTCATTCTTCTCTATATTGTACACTTGCATGAATTGAACTTAAGGGCGAAACCCAATACAAATAAGGTGGGAAAATCATTACCCTTCCATAGCCTAAAAATCACCTCCCCACTCACACAACCCAAGCCTAAATAAAATTTGCTAGACGTTGGCCCCTAGGGACATCTCAGAATCATTTAAGAGATTGACCTAATGGGAAAGTTGTTAGAAGTTGACTCTTATCAAATCGGTATCTAAGGTTGGGGATTGAGAGGAGAAACCTCGAAGAATAGTGGCTTAGCATAATTGAGCCTGTTGCTCCGGTATAGATACCTTCCACTGATCTTGCCCCTACCGGCCAATTAACTCGTGGTCAGATTCTGACAATATACCCCCTGTGGACAGTCTAACCAGTTAGGAGTCGTCTAGGTCTAAGTCAACCCTAGCATAGGCTTGTTTTCTTTTTCTTTTTCTTTGTTTGTTTGTTTGTTATTTGTTCTCTTTTTTGTAAATTGTGAAATGAATTTTAACAACAATAATTTTTTCAATCATAATATGAATTCATATTTCACCCTGACTTCATTTGACTTAGATAACTCCGACCCGGCTATGTATAACGTGAACCAACCATATATGCCGATTGGGATTATCCGACTCAATATGACCCATATTCCCAATCCTATGACTATAATTTTCAAAATAATTTTCACTCTTCCAGAGTTCATGGGAATTCACCTCCCCCGAGTCAAATTTTTAACCACATTGTCCACAATTTTCATAATATTTATTCGCCAATTTTGATTCATATACTCTTTTTCCTGTTCCACCAACTGAAGAAAAATTCAATTTGGAAAGGAGTATGGAAGTCATGCTTGAGTCCCAGCAACAAATTCAAAATTTACTCAATTCACAATCCTTCCCAATTCAAACTACATATACTTCTTTTCTAAAACATCCAATTGAAGAAGAATCTGAGCTAGAAAAATGTTTGGAAGTCTTTTGTGAAAAGTGCAATGATTTCAAAATATGTTGGACTCATCATCTCAACCAAATTTTCAAGAGTCCTACTCATCTTTTTCAGTCTCACCGATTCAAAATGAACAACCATCAATACTGGACTTGAGTATGGAACCGTTACATGCGTCCGAGCAACAATCATAAAATTCGATGACTTACAATTTCACCACAATTTTCAAAATCAACTTCCATACTCACATTTTCAAGAAGAACCAATTGTAAAAAGTATGGAAGACATGATTCGACTCAAAATTCTGTTACCCGGCCTATCAGTAGGTTAGACTCAATAATGAGTGATTTGATCAATGAAAGCGAGAAAAGTCTTTCTTGTCAACCTTTGACCAATCCTTATATTTTTAACTCTACTGATTGGACCCAAGAATCTTGCTATTTTGGAAACCAAGATTAAATTTCAGCAAACCCATTGAAACTTGACCAAACTCCAAGGTTTGAAAATCACAATGACATTTTGGTAAGTTATCTCTTTCCTGAAATTGAAATTGAAAGTGATCCTAAGTCTCAAATTGGTGATTCTATTTCACTTTTTGATTCAGTAATGATTCCGTATCTGTACCAGATTTTTTCTCTATTCCGGAGTCAACATTGAATCCTGTACCAGTACACTGTAAAATTGAATCACCAATATCTTATGATCACACTTCATTGATAGGGAAAGTGTGCGAACATCAATTCTTTAGTTCGGACCCCATTTTTGAACCAATTTTGACTCCCCCTTTTGAATTTCGACTTGATCTGAGTCAAATTCCCGAGTCGGTATCGATTTTTGTTCCTATTCTATTTGAGTTCAAATCAATCGTCTCTCAAAATTACACTTCATTGTTAGACAATAATGTTGAAGAAAATAACTGAGTAATTATTTTTGAAAATTGAAAATTACATGGGGATAATTTTTTAAATAAGACCATTCACTCAATCATTCTTTTACTGGGTCATATTAGAGAGGTCACTGGTAGGTTTCTACAAGATCCACAATTTTTTGATTGGTAGCAATACTTGGCTCAATCAGACCACCACTGGAGCTACCACCATGAGGTAATTTTTCTTCCCTTCTCATTTATTTCATGTATATACAAATTCACGACGCATTGAGGACAATGCATGAGATAAATGTGGGGAGAGTTTACTAACATAGGTAGTTTTAAATTTTTCTTTCTTTTACACTTCTTTTTAGGAAATTTTAAAATTTTATTTTGTATAAAAACTTTTTTCTTTTATTTTTACAAAACTTTTTGACATAAGAGAAATAGTTTTGATTTATTTTTAAGAAATTTAATATTATCTTAGGAATAGGAAGACCTAAAATTATGAAATTTTAAACTAATTCAAAATAATAGATCTTATTTAAATTTTAGGATAAGAAAGTAAGATTAGAAACATACTTTGATCTTGAATTTTTTGCCTTAGATTTATGCACTTCACACTTACAAAATTTTTTGGGATTGAAACAAAGACTGAAAATGTCATAAAATTATATATATAAAAAATAATGATAAAATCACTTATTGAAGTTGGGTAATTATGCCTTAAGAAGTATGATTATTCATACCTAAAACGGTGGACAAAAACAAAATAATCCCCTTTAGTTTTGTGGCCTTATTTACTCAAGTCCTTAAGTCCGAAGGATGTTTTCTCATCGATGCCCTAAAACTATCTGGTTTGGGAGTCACCGGCTAAAGGCTCACTACCCGGATAAGCTAGAAAGCCAAAGAAACTAAGGGAAGAAAATATATTAAATAGATAGGCATGAAAGTTAGAGTCGATATCTCAAAATCTTCACTGTTCACAAAGTGCATATTTTTCTAAGAGTTTTATAAAATTCAAAGAATCAATTCAATTTTAAATTCTTACATTTAATTTATAACAAGATTTTGTATTTTGACTTAGTTTAAGGAAGAATAATTTCTGGTTAACCTCTAGCCTTGAATCACTTATATTTTCACAAAATACTTCAACACTTTTTTTTATTTCAAAATGCATTTTCAAAAATACTGACATTTGATTTCTTTTGTTATGGATTTTATAGGTGTAATCCGCTGAAAAGCCTCAGGAGACAGAACACCTCCTCTAGGGAAAACCTAGAGGTTTAACGACGTGTTACTCATGCTCAGTGCAATCGCGTCACCTGTGAAAGTGTTGCAATAATTCCTTTAGTTTTTTGTTTTGCTCAGGACGAGCAAAAGATAAGTGTGGGGGTGTGATTAGTTTCTAAAATTGCATATTTTATATCACATCTTCACATTTTTTTAATATTAAATTCTGCTAATAATATCTCTCTTGTATATTTTTAGGTCCATGACATGAAATGAAGAAGAAGACTCAAATCACCATTTAATTAGTTAATAAAATCCTACAAATATAGCCATTGACTTTGAAGGGTTGTTTCGTCAAAACCAAGGGCCCAAAACTAGAAACCAGGACATGCAACCGACAGGAGGCCAAGCGGGCAGCACGCAGCAGGCGATGCTGCGCGCGCCGCTCTAGTACAGCCACGGAAAAAAGAAAACGCGGCTATGGTGTTGAGCTGCACGCCAAGATTTGATGCACGGCTCCGTACCTGTACCCTAGTGCCCAGTTTTGCCTATAAATACCTGGGACTTTCCAGAGCTCAGGGAGGAGGAGTTTTGAAGTGTTTTAGGTTAGTTTTTAGGGTTTTTCTCTTGTTGTAGTTTAGGGTAGTTTAGTTTAGTTATTCTTCTTCCTCCTCCTTTCTATTTTTCATTTCTTGTAGATCTTGTAATAGGAGAGAGAATGGTACATGGTTATGAAGATCACCTAGAGGGGGGTGAATAGGTGATTATGCTAATCTAGTCAACTCAATGCGGAATTAAAAACTAATTTGCAATTTCAACAAGAGATGCACGCAACCAAGCCAAGCATATAAGTATGTATGAGCAATATGAATAGATGCAAGGCACAAAGTAAAGAGAGAGAGAGAGAGAGAGTAAGAGTCAATGAACAAGCGCAAACACCAAGATATGTTTCGAGGTTCGAGCACCCAGCTCTACATCCCCGCCTTCACCCAGAAGGATTTTAAGTCCACTAGCTTGTCCACAAAGGACTCCCACAAAGGGAACCTCCACCGAGGATTTGGGGCAATCACAATATAAGGAGTACCCAACTCCTCTCCTTACAAACACAATCTCCTTCTTGAGGCACAACTCCAAGCCAACAAACAATCACCTCACAACCCGAGGGATTAGCACAAAGCCAAGCAAGGATCACCTCACAACTTGAGGGATACAAACCACTTGCACAAACAACCTCCTCAACCCAAGAGGGAAAAGCACAAAGCAAAGTATAGAGGGTTTACAACTTGGTGGTTCAATAACAACCACAAACAATCTCTTTTCCCACACACAAAGATCCTATAGAAAAGATAGTAGATTTTTGCTCAAGTGTGGAGAAAACCAAGGGATTTGAAACCAGCAACTCAAAGAAAATCTTTGGGAAATAATAGAAAATGAAGATAGTGAAGTTCAAACAAAAGATTTTCCCAAAATCTCTTTTCTTTGATTTTTCAAACCCTAATAAAAACACCAAAAAGATTGTTCAATTTGAAACCAAAAACTTCTTTTGATTGCTGTGAAAACATCAGAGAGTAAGGAAAAATTCGCACAAAAATTCTTTTAGAAAAACTCTTTCCAATGGGGTATTTATAGACCCCAAAAAAATATAGCCGTTGGCAGCAGAAATGCCAGAAATACACTGCCGGTCGACCGGTCCGGTCGACCGCCCAACGGTCAATTTTTGCCCGTTGGCAGCTGCCGGTCGACCGCCCCGGTCGACCCAAACAAACAGAGAGCTCTGCTCTTAGTCCCGGTCGACCCGGCCGGTCGACAGTCCTAGTGTCTCCAAACGTGCACAGATCTGTGCACGTCGGTCGACCGGCCCGGTCGACCGACTTCATCCTAGTCGACTTGGTCAGTTGATACAGTCGACTGGTGAAGCCCGGAACAGAAAACTGGGTTAGAAACATATTTAATAATTCTTTTATCATTTTTAAAAATCACCAAAAATAGTTTTATCATTTTGCATTGATATATAAACATGTGGTAAAAAGTTTAGCTCAAATATCAATCATATGAACCATTTTTGTGTCTTATCATTTTTACCAAAACCGAAAACTGTATTTTCTAAAAACTTGGATTTTGAATAGAAAATACGTTTTGTCCAAAAACCCTTCCAAATACAAAAACATGATATTTAAACATTTTGAAGCATGATGCATATGGATAGAAATCCAATATACATGAAACAAATATATATATCCATGTTTTTGTCAATAATTCCAAATTATGTTTTGTCAAAAATACCAAAACATAAAACACATGAATAAGTAAGTCAAAACTAAGTTTGTCTAGGAAATTAAAGCATGCATGTATACAGAACAAATCATATATACATTAAATCATGTAAACTTGTTTTGATCTATCTATTCATGAAAACCAAGATCGGTTAAACCTAAAACCGAAAGACCAAAACCAATATTCAAAACATGAAACGTGTGTGTTGTGAACTTGAGCATTATCATACTATTCTAATCTTTACAATTTGGATCTAAACACAATACAAAACTATGGTACCGAAGTCTTCTTGTAGAGCGCAATCTCCAAGCCGACTCGATCCAAAACTCCTTGATTCATCGAGCAAGTGCTATATATGATCTTTGACGCTCGGGCTCTTGAATCAACATGTGAAAGATGTGTGGAAGCTTTCACCAACTAATAACTTGATTAATGATCTGGAACTAAATAACACAAGATTATTAGTACACATAACTACATGAGTTAATCATCATCAAAACTACAGTGGAAGGCCTTTGGGCCAACAATCTCCCCCTTTTGATGATGACAAAACTCATGGAGTTATATATGCATGGACTAAAGTTAAGCTTCAAAGAAGCTCCCCCTTAACTCATGCATAACCAAATAACATAATGAATGTGCAATGAAGGCTCTTAAACATGAAACATGAAACATGCATATCTATGCATAAACAATAAAGGGTTCTAGATATCAATGAAATGTTTAAAAATAAAACGTGCTCTAGATATCAATTTCAATGAAATGTTAAAAACAAAACATGCTCTAGATACCAATTACACTCTAGATACCAATTACAAAACATCCAATTACAAAACATGCTTTAGATACCAATTAAAATTAAACTAAATTAACTTAATATATGCAAAACAAAAACATGCATATATAAACCCAATTCTTCTCCCCCTTTTTGTCAATCATCAACAAAGGGGTAAAAACCAAAACAAAACAAAATCTTCTCCTTTTTTTTTAATACAAGGAATCAACCTTTAATAAGGGGTAAAAGCAAAACCAATATCAATTGAAAAATCAATTAAATATTTCTCCCCCTTTTTATTCGAAACAATGAATCAATAATCAACAAAAAAAAATATTTTCCCTTCTTTTTTTTTTGTCTAAAACAAAAACAAAACCAAATAAGGATGACAATCAATTAAGGTACCAATTGAAAATATGTCAAAGAATAGCATCTTGATACCAATAGAAAGGAAACAAACAAAAAAAAAGTATTGATACCAATTTTAAGCAAAACACCTTGATACCAATTGAAATTAAACATAATAAATTTTGAATGTCTAAACACAAATGTTTTGATACCAATTGTAAATAATCTTCATTTTGAACATATGATACTAATTTGAAATTTTCAATTATAAAGTAAGGGAGTGCGAATCAAATACCAATTGAAAAATCACCAATTGAAAGACAAAATCAAATTTTCTCCCCCTTTATGAAATACCAACTAAAATGATGCAAAGGCTTGATACCAATTTAAAAGTAATCAATTGAAACAAAATTGAAGCTCAAACACTAGCATAAACAAGATTTTGTGCTTAAAGATATAGGAATATAATAAGCACCAATAAAACATATATATGTATGAAAAATAGATACCAATAGAAATTGATATTCTTGGAATGAAGCATACATACATACAAACACATATGAGTATACAAGAAATGTCAAGATTGATACCAATTGAAAGAATTCAATGATACCAATTAAAATAACAATAATATCAAATGTATATCTCATATTATCTACCTCCCAATCATGGTTCAAGTTTTAAATGATTTTCAATATAAGGCATACATGAACATGATCTCCCATCCATCCTCCCATAAATAGTAGGGGTTTTCAAAAATAGGTTTGAAAATAAGCTTTGTTTGAAAATCTCTACCATAGTGAAGAATACGAACTAGTTATAGGAAAAACTTTTAAAAACTAGTACGAAATCCTTCAAGTAAGGAATAAAACAAAATTGTTTTTCATGAAACACATGTAAATCACATGATCACTAAACACTCAAAATCCATAAAGCTTATATCATAGTCTCATGAAAAACAAATCATGAGAAAACTAACAAGGTGAGTGAACAAGTGGTATGTGACACACATCAACATGAAAATGTTCAATTAAGCTCATATGAAGTTCCTTGAAAACATGAAAACTTGAAAAGCTAGATTTTCATTGCCAATAGAAATTCATCTAAGATGTGAAATCACCAATTGAAATCATCTTAAAAACATGAAATTCATCCAAACGATTTAAACTTCAAGGCATATGTATGTCATGTACAAACTAAAGCATACATACATATCCTAAACACAATGAGTCCACAAAAGTATATGCATGAAGGCACGTGGCTCAAGGATGTACATGTATAATCAATAGTTTGGACAAGATACACATATACATGAAGTTAAACAAATAAACACGAAATCAAGAAAAACTAAATTTTCACCACAACTAATTTTCATTTCAAGGTATATGTATGAATTGCCAACACAATAAGTGTACATACATATCCCTAAACACAATTGAGTCCATATATATCGATTTGCATGAAAGGTAAATGACTCAAAAGGTATACATGTATATCTTAAGGTTTGGCAAAATAAACATATGCATGAAATGAAAGCTCATACACATAAAACAAATCCAAAAATAGGAATACGAGTTTAAAATGCATGAATCATTAAAACTAGGCTATACTAGCACATTTAATGGGTACAAATAAGCATCCAAGCACAAACATATATAAAGATTTATTTGTGTCCCACTACATGTGCAAGTATAAATTCTAGTCTTAATGAAAACTAACATCTAAACAAGTAATCAAATCATTAAGCATAAAACGGGATATAAATCAACATAAAAGACATAAAATGATCATGAAGAACATCCACATGCTATTAGAATCAAGAAATACATAATAGCCTATAAACATCAAAACATGTGGCAAAATTAGAAATCATACAACACATCACTATTGTTAAACTATTACAACACAAGTTATTAATCAAAACATGAATCATTAAAACAAAAAGTCATAGCCAACCATATGATTTAGCATGACAAAGACATGTGCATAAGATCTTATGATTAACATGATAGCTAAAACATAAAGAGAACACAAAATATGGGTCCATACTAAACATGGGTGTCTCAACAACTAATCATGTAAAGCATAAGTCTAATAAACATGGCAAACATCATACTAATCATGAAACAATAAAACATGAATCATAAACATCTAAATGGTCATAATGCATATGCATGTGCATTAGATCTAGGGCATACATGTTAGTTTAAACAAGGTGAGAACACTAAATATAGATCCATATAAAACATGGGTGCTCAAGTAACTAAACATGTATAGCACTATTCTAATAAGCATGGCATAAGCATAATGAACAATAAACCATGGCATGCTATAAATAGATGAACATGAAAAGCATGCAAATAAAAATGGGAGTTAGAGAATGATACCAAAACTCATGAAGGTGCATCTCTAGTTCTCCAAACCACGGTGGTCCTCCCACCAAATTCCCTTGAGAGTGAAGCATCCAAATGGTTTTCTTTTAGGCACGGAACGCATCCACTCCAAGGCACCAACACTCTCACGTTTTGCGAGAGCTCCCACCTACATCAAAAAGTATAGAGGTGGTCTTTGGTACCCATTTCTTTGTGGGTCCACGGGGGTTAGTATCTTTTCTAACCCAAACAAGATTAGTTGCTAAATTTTCATGATAGATACGATCATAACAAAATCTAGCAAGATGGCCTTTTTGGCCACAATGTGTACATGTATACACATGAGCATACGTGCGATGGTGGTGACCGTGGAAAGCATGTGTATGCCGTGAAGGGTGAGCATGCAAAGATGGACCTTGTTTCTTGCGAACCAAGTTTCCAAGCGTGTATGATTCAATGTGCATTGGCTCAAAGTGGAGCCCAAACATTCAACACTTTTCTTCAAAATATTTATATCATTTTCAATAGTGGAAGACAAAGTGGAGCATGCAATAGGTGTGCAAGAAGAAGAAGCTATACTAGTATGGCACACATGAGAATCAATATCAATTTTTAAAGATTCATTTTTCTTTAAAACCAAATCCAATTCTTTTGTAATAGAATCAATTTTATTTTTCAAAACAAGGTTATCTTTTAAAACAAAATCCAATTTAGAAGATAAAACCTCATTGTTTTTCACAACATCATTGCAATCATTTTTGTTTTTCAAAATCTCAATCTCATCAAGGGCAAGGTCTAGTTGAGATCTTAGTGAGTCACGTTTACTAGTGATCTCTTCCTTTTCTTGCAAAACCAATTCAAAATTAGAACACAAATCCTTTAATTCATTTTTCAAAACAAGGTTGTCCTCTTTCAAAAGATTGTGTTTTTTCCAATAAATTTTCAAGCTTTTGAGCAAGTTCCAAATTTAAAGTTTGAACTTCAAAACAACCATGGCAATAGGAACTAGAGCTATCATCTAATTGAGTGTCCGATTGTACCTCAAGAGAGTTTTTCCCTTGGACCATGAAGCAATGCTCTTCAGACTTTTCTCTCTTAGATCTCCTCATCTTTTTGATAATCCTTGGAAGCTCGGGAGACGTCAATAAGCTCCAAACTGCAAAAGCCGAGTCATAATGATTAAACACCGGTAAAAGATGTTCACTAAGAGATGCTCTAAGTATTCTAAGTGCTAATGCATTTGCCTTCTTATGCTTGCTACTATTGGGGAATGATTCCATAGTGGAGGCTTGATAAATTAGATGTTCTAGTCTTTTCAAATGGCTACTCATATTGGCCTTCCAAACATCAAGTCTAATATGGTCAAACATAGGAGGGCTATCCATGAGAGCAAACTAAATGAGTGCAAATGAACAATGCAAATGAAGATTAGCAAACCAAGATCTCACTCCTAGGTGGTTAAACCTAAATATCAGGAGCACTAGCTCTGATACCAATTGAAAGATCACCTAGAGGGGGGTGAATAGGTGATTATGCTAATCTAGTCAACTCAATGCGGAATTAAAAACTAATTTGCAATTTCAACAAGAGATGCACACAACCAAGCCAAGCATATAAGTATGTATGAGCAATATGAATAGATGCAAGGCACAAAGTAAAGAGAGAGAGTAAGAGTCAATGAACAAGCGCAAATACCAAGATATGTTTCAAGGTTCGAGCACCCAGCTCTACATCCCCGCCTTCACCCAGAAGGATTTTAAGTCCACTAGCTTGTCCACAAAGGACTCCTACAAAGGGAACCTCCACCGAGGATTTGGGGCAATCACAATACAAGGAGTACCCAACTCCTCTCCTTACAAATACAACCTCCTCCTTGAGGCACAATTCCAAGCCAACAAACAATCACCTCACAACCCGAGGGATTAGCACAAAGCCAAGCAAGGATCACCTCACAACTTGAGGGATACAAACCACTTGCACAAACAACCTCCTCAACCCAAGAGGGAAAAGCACAAAGCAAAGTATAGAGGGTTTACAACTTGGTGGTTCAACAACAACCACAAACAATCTCTTTTCCCACACACAAAGATCCTATAGAAAAGATAGTAGATTTTTTCTCAAGTGTGGAGAAAACCAAGGGATTTGAAACCAGCAACTCAAAGAAAATCTTTGGGAAATAATAGAAAATGAAGATAGTGAAGTTCAAACAAAAGCTTTTCCCAAAATCCCTTTTCTTTGATTTTTCAAACCCTAATAAAAATACCAAAAAGATTGTTCAATTTGAAACCTAAAACTTCTTTTGATTGCTGTGAAAACACCAGAGGGTAAGGAAAAATTCGCACAAAAATTCTTTTAGAAAAACTCTTTCCAATGGGGTATTTATAGACCCCAGAAAAATATAGCCGTTGGCAGCAGAAATGCCAGAAATACACTGCCGGTCGACCGTCCGGTCGACCGCCCAACGGTCAATTTTTGCCTGTTGGCAGCTGCCGGTCGACCGCCCCGGTCGACCCAAACAAACAGAGAGCTCTGCTCTCAGTCCGGTCGACCCGGCCGTCGACCGTCCCAGTGTCTCCAAACGTGCACAGATCTGTGCACGTCGGTCGACCGGCCCGGTCGACCGACTTCATCCTAGTCGACTTGGTCAGTTGACATAGTCGACTGGTGAAGCCCGGAACAGAAAACTGGGTTAGAAACATATTTAAAAATTCTTTTATCATTTCTAAAAATCACCAAAAATAGTTTTATCATTTTGCATTGATATATAAACATGTGGTAAAAAGTTTAGCTCAAATATCAATCAATATGAACCATTTTTGTGTCTTATCATTTTTACCAAAAACCGAAAACTGTATTTTCTAAAAACTTGAATTTTGAATAAAAAATACGTTTTGTCCAAAAACCCTTCCAAATACAAAAACATGATATTTAAATATTTTGAAGCATGATGCATATGGATAGAAATCCAATATACATGAAACAAATATATATCCATGTTTTTGTCAATAATTCCAAATTATGTTTTGTCAAAAATACCAAAACATAAAACACATGAATAAGTAAGTCAAAATTAAGTTTGTCTAGGAAATTAAAGCATGCATGTATATAGAACAAATCATATATACATTAAACCATGTAAACTTGTTTTGATCTATCTATTCATGAAAACCAAGATCGGTTAAACCTAAAATCGAAAAACCAAAAACCAATATTCAAAACATGAAACGTGTGTGTTGTGAACTTGAGCATTATCATACTATTCTAATCTTTACAATTTGGATCTAAACACAAAACTAAACTATGGTACCGAAGTCTTCTTGTAGAGCGCAATCTCCAAGCCGACTCGATCTAAAACTCCTTGATCCATCGAGCAAGTGCTATATATGACCTTTGACGCTCGGGCTCTTGAATCAACATGTGAAAGATGTGTGGAAGCTTTCACCAACTAATAACTTGATTAATGATCTGGAACTAAATAACACAAGATTATTAGTACACATAACTACATGAGTTAATCATCATCAAAACTAGAGTGGAAGGCCTTTGGGCCAACAGGTTAGAAAGTCAGAGTGCTTGTAATAGAAGGTGACAAGCTATGAAAGGTTCTCTATTTTCCTCTCTTTGTTTTCTTCTCTAACCCCTTTTATATGTTTAGCTAATTTTTTCTCATACCAACTAACTACTAACCACTAATCACTAACTTGCTAACTTCTTACTTGATAATCCACATGAATCTAATAGCCTCTACTTGGCCTTACTCTTGCAAGAGCCATTGATGGCTCATGATGAAGCTAACATTACTTTATTCTATGCTTACTCTTGTTTAGTTTTGATAGTTTAAGTATAGCCTGCACTTGTTAAGTTGAGTTTTAATGTGTAAGTTATCGCATGGGTCATGCTTTGAAACGCTCTTGAACCAAGGACTAGTGATGGCTAAGGATACATGTGAGGTAACTATAACTAAGAGGTTAACATTGTTAGTAGGGCTATTAGTAGTTAGTAGCCGTGAGTTTTTTTATTCTTTTTACTTTATTTTAGATATACAAACAAAAAATCACAAAAACTATTTATTCTACGTTTCCCACGTCTTCGTGTTTCACCGTTCTCTTCTCTTTTCATTCTTTGTTTTCTTTTCTTTTGATTCTTTAAAACGTTAAAGAAACTTTATGTCACGCCCCGCTTCCCAAAATACGCGGAAACGGAGTTGCGACGAGAGTCGGCGACGTATATACGCAAGGAAAATACCTCACGTATATACGCTAAGCCTAAATTAACCTGAACAAGCTATAAATCAGAACTATAATAATCATCGATCACTGCAATAATACATATAAGACTACACAGGATCTGAAATGAATAAGGAATAGAATAACAGGCTAAATGTGATGTACAAGAATCAAGGAATAATAGCAGGAAAAAGAAAATGCAAGAGTACCAGAATCAAAGGGAGAGTGGATCTAGCTCCTCGCAAAGCGTACAGTCTCAACGAACACCTGTACAATAGAAACAATCGTCCAATATCTGGACGTGCAAATCCTGGGTCGTCAGAACGCGACCATGGTGAGTGTGTGTGTAAAGGGGAAAGAGCTCGTGCATGAGAAACAGTGCATACATAATAATAACAGATAACTGAAAGCACAAAATAATATGATAAACACCGAATAACAACATGTATGTAGAACAAGGCAGCTAACATAACTGTAAGTAACAACTGACGTTATGGTGTGTAACCTAGCATGTCACTAGTTGTTATACAATCCGGTCATGGTTATAGTTATATGTCTATCACAGCGATATAAATGTACAGTCAGGTGATATAGTCAGTCACAATACATTAACAGTTCATTATCATTTATTATGTCAGCGAACACCAATTGCCACTTGTAATAGACGCATCCCATACTACGCCTACTACACGTGTCAATCAGGGTCCTAAGTTATTGAAATTAGTGGAAGAGACTTTGTCCATACTTTAGGTGGGTCCCGTACATACCCGGGACCACGGCCTCAATTTCCTGGCGCTGAACCAGGCCGTACCGCTAGGTACTCAGTAACAGTAACAGTAATCTCACTGTGAAAACAGTGGAACAGTAACAGTACAGATGTGATGTCAGTCATCCCCCAGGAACCCTGCAGTGGAACCCTCAGTCGGCTGCGCAACCTGTATCCTAGGTCCACCCAAAATACAGACGCTGTCTCCTCCATCAATTTCCCCAATCCCGGTGTAAGTTGTTCAATTACTTATTATTTATTTCAGTTAAGTCAGTCAATATCAATGTCACCTAGAATACTGAGACATGCAGTGACCGTAATAGTAACAGTACAGTAACAGTAATTGTATACACGATGAACAGTAATAGGAACAGTGAACAGTAACAGTAATCGTGTATACAATGAATAAAGCTGTACCGATCATTACAGTTTAACGATACTTTCCCAGTAATTTTCAGTAACATGAACAGTATGTTTATCAGGCAGGTATCTTATCTAATTTGTCAAGTTACCTAAGTGGTATCATGATATTTATTCAGAATCACAATATAATCTTTTTGCGTTTATCCATTATGTATTTAATAAGCGAACATGAATAATAATTGACTTGTATGAACGATAATTAAACATGAACACTGTTTAAACATAACAACGTATATTGAAACAAGTTAGAAGCACTCACGTAAAATAATATCGTAATACTCAATAAGAAAACAAAGAACACTCACCTGAGATCGTCACGGGTCCGAATATAGACGTGGCAAATCAACTCATTAATCTACATTCAATTTAAATAATAATTATAAGAAATATTTTAATTTTGAGCCATTCTAAGAGATATGACTAAAAAATAATTTTACAGAGTCACATTTCAGTTTCTGATTTTATAGAAATTTTTCTGGAATTTTTCTGATTTTTTCTAGATTTTTTTTTGAATTAATTTAAGTCTAAAATCAATTAATAATCATAACGGGTTTGTTTTTGTATTTGGGTTGGGTTAAAAATGAATTAGAACCTAAATCTGTGGGCTCACTGCAAATCTGGGCTTCTGAAATTGGGCTTTGAATTAATTTTCTATGTATTTCTTTTCCTTTCCTTTTTGTTTTATGGGTTCTGGCCTGGCCCAATTAACCAGGCCCAGTTCTTTTTCTTTTTCAATTCTTTCTTTTCTTTTATTTCTTTTGGGCTGGGCCAATAACGGCCTAGCTCCTCTCTCTCTCTCTCTCTCTCTCTCTCTCTTTTTTTTATTACTTTCTTTTTTTTTCCTGGGCCTGGGCCAGTTAGAGGCCCGGATTCTTCTTTTCTTTTCTTTTCTTTTTTTTTTGTTTGGTTCTTGTGGGCTTGGGCCAGAGGCAGCCCACCCCTCTTTTTCTTTTCTTTTATTTCACTGGGCCTGGGCCATTTGCGGCCCAGTTCCTTTTTTTTTCCTCTTAACTGGGCCTGGGCTTTACCAGGCCCTTTCTTTCTTTCTTTCTTTTTTTTGCTTTGTTTTTTTTTCTTTTTAGTTGGAGGCTGCTGCTCTCGGCTTCGACCGAGAGCAGCACAAATTAAATTTTTTTTTCTTTTTATTTTAAATTTTTATTTTCCTTATATATACATTTGTATTATATATATATATATATATCTATGTGTGTATATCTTCTAAAATTTCTATTAATGTATTATTATATTACCCAATTTATTTTATTTATTTTAATGGATAAATCTTTTAGTTTCATAAAGAAGGAATTTTAAATCATGATACGTTATCAATTCTAATTCATATCAATTGGTTTAGATCTAGGGGAGATCTAGGTTTTTTTTTGCAACAAAAAGGGAATCTTAAGCATGCTTGCTAATTAAATATTTGAATTAATAAAAAAAATCAAATTTTTTATACTTACTTGTTTTCTTGCTTTCTCCTTAATCTTGTATCCCGAAATCCTTCTTCGCAGTTTGAGGAAAATATGAGGATAAGGAAAGTTATACTAGAGTTTCTCTTGATGTAGGAGAGAAAGGAAATGTTTAGGTTTTATAAGGCTATAAGAGATTTTCTTTTTTTTTTTGAACCTGGACTCTAATTAGGCTAGATTAGCAATTAGATAAGAATGGAAAGTGGTAGGAAAAATCTCAAAGAGATTCTTCTTGAACCTGGACTCTAATTAGACTAGATTAGCAATTAGATAAGAATGAAAAGTTGTAGAAAAAAATCTCAAAGAGATTTGATTTAGAATTTGAAATTATAGATTGTCTAGCTCATTAGATTCAAATTTAATTTCGAGTGCTCTTAGATTACACGCCAATGTGGCACAATGGTTAACTCTCTTCTCTCCCTTGTTGGGGACCTAAGTTCAATCCCGAGTGCTAGCATATATTATATATTATTATTATTATTTTTTTTTCATTTTATTTATTTATTTATTTTATCTTACTTTATTTTTGGATATGAGTTAAAAGGGTTATGGTTATTAGATAATTGGATCATGGGTAGATGGGTTAGAAAAGAAGATCAATTGAGAATAACGGCAACAATAACATAATAATAATAATAATGCTCATCATAATGTATAAAATATAATACATATATATACTTGTATAATTGCAATTCAAAAACATATGCACTTAATATGTATGCACATATATTTATACACCTGTATAAAATACATTAATCAATAATAATAACTAATTCTACATAAAATTAATAAGAGTAGAAATACAGTATTATTAGTTAGGGGATATTACACTTTAACACACACATGAACATTCTGGTAAAGCTTCTATCGCTTCCCGTTGTAGCGCCTCGATCCCACGGATACGGAGACACTATTGCGACGTACATACACAGGGTGATGGTACCATCACGTATATACACTAAGCATCAGAACAATACATGAATCAGAGTGCAAAAATACGTAATAATATATATTCCAATACAAAAGTACAAGTACTCAGTCATCACAGACTGTGACATAATATTATACAAATATTACATCACCAGGAAGTACAAAAATAGACTGTACATGATACAAAAAATAAGGACTCACAAGCTGAAAGAGAGAATCTCGCGAGCGGGAAAGACGGAATGAAGGTACAACTGATTCGCCTGCTCCTCGAAGAAGGCCTGATCCTTAGCTGAAGGGTCCATCTTAGTTCAAGCTACAATATCTGAACATGCAAATTCAGGGTTGTTAGGACGCAACCCAGCGAGTGCAAAAAGAAACCAAGTGACAAGTATAAGCAATAGCAAGTGTTGTAGGTCAAGTGTTATGTAATCAAATCAGCAAGCATGGAATAACTACAATAGATGGTGGCTGCCAGGGCTGCAGGGAATAGGTCGGCAGGGTATGGGGGAGCAGGGCATGGGAGAAGTAAGGGAGAAGAAAAAGAATAGAAGAAAAAGAAAGAAAAGAAAGGAAAAGGAAAAAAATAAAGAAAAATAAAAAAATAAAAAAAATATATTATTAAATTATAAAATTAATAAAATATTCTGGGAGTATAAAGTAGAGGAGTGGAGAAAGGAAAAAGCAAGAAAAAAGGGTAAATGTATTATTATTTTAATAGGGTAAAATTTGACTGTTTCAGAAATGTTCCAAAAAAATTTCAAAAATACTAAATATTATTTTAAGATGTCTGTTGAAATTAAATTCAAGAAATTTAATCTATTTTTCAAATTAAAAATCCTGCAATCTCCCGACGATATCGGTCGACAACAGAATCGGTCAAATTTTGATAAATTTAGAAAAATCCCAAAAAATATATTTAGATAGAAAATAAAATTCTAAGAAGTAACATTAAAGCCATTTCTAAAAATTTAATTCTATTTGAATACTAAAAATCTGAGAATCGGTCAGCGATGTCGATCGATACTAGTTTTGAAGATTTTATAGAATAATTCTGAAAAATTTCAGAAAATCATGAAAAATCTAAAATACTGAAAAATAATGTTTGAAACTAAAATTAGTCAAATCGAACAGCCATAAAGGTCAAATCAGGTAGCACGCTGGTATCGGGTTCCTGGTTCGGGTCAGGGCTGACTCTAGGTCTGAGATTCAGATCCGACATCAAGTAACATAAGCAACCACAACCCGAAAAATACTGAAAGAAAATTGAAACAATATGGTCAAAAAATTTGGGACACGCATCTGGGCATGTATCCCAGGAACGGGGTGCTACACCCGTCCTTGTGAATTCGACCCATTTAGCCTCTATGCTATAACCAAAGTATCGAGGAAGCCAAAGCACACACTTTTAACTCTTGAATTCAAAACATACACTTTTCGTACACGATTTTTCCCTGATCAATGAGTTGTCGAGAATTTTTCATTTAGCTTAAAGCTAACTTTTTCCTCTATCCTTGCCGTTGGAGGCTTCGTATTATCGTTTCACAGATAACTTCTAAAATCCTGCTGGGATTAAAGAAGTATAAACTCTGTAAGAAATTTATAAGGATATCGGCGTTCCCTTTGAGTACTTATTTGATTAGAGGTGTGGTGTTGAACTTGATCAGGGATAGTACTTCTTATTTTTTGTTTTTTTATTCCATGGGAATGACAAACACCGATGGAATGATATAGACAATTCAGAGGTAACTGTGAACGTGACAGTTCTAGATGTCAGATCACCTCGTTGCTCAGTAGATTCAATGCAACATGCTCTCTAATCTTCCTGGATTACTCTTGCAACTATGTCTTATGCTCGTTCGACTTGTAAGACTAGTTGCTTTCAGGTGCGATTTTGAGTTACTTCTATTTGCACTAGGAGTGTGGTTTGCAGGTTGTGGCGGCAAGTCTCGATCAGTGTAGACCGCGTCATGCTACTTGGACATCAGAGCGCCATACTTTAAAATCTCTCCACAAACGCTTTGATTGACTCTCTTTTCTTTTATTTTGTAGCAAGGAGAGTTGGCAATGATACTTCAATGTCATTTTTGAAGAATCGCGCGAGGAAGAGCTTCTCGAGGTTGACCCATTTCTCGAGAGAGCTGACAGGAAGCTTCATGAACCATTCAAAGGTAACCCCCTTGAGGGTGGCGATGAATGAATAAGTCATGATGGCATCATTTGATACTACATTTCTTGTTTGGGATTTGAAGTAGTATATATGTTGATTCAGCGATCCCTTACTGTCGAAGGTGTAGGGTCAAAGTTTTAAACTTAGGAGAATACGAGACAAGATCCTACTCAGCCGGGTATAACGGACCACTCCTGCTTCTTGGAGGCCGTTCCGGTTAGACTTCGAGACACTTCTCCAGCTCACTCATCCTCTTTGAGTGATCACTTTCAACGTCTGAACCCTCCTTCTCCCCAGGTAGAGTTCGTGGTTTCTCAAAGTTAGCATCCTCACCATCAGAACTTTCAGAGGTGGAGCTATTAACTTCAATGCCTTTCGCCCGACTCGAAGACCCTTTAGTCTTTGGCTTTTTCTTCTTCTTAAACAGCTTGATCAATATCTGCTTAAGGACATCGATAGATTCCTACTAGGCGCAGATCATATCGAGCTCCCTCTGAACTTGGGCCTGCTCCTTCAAACTCTTGGCCACTTCTTTAGGGGTACCTGCCATATACGCGAAGGCTTTTTTCTCCATAGAAGAGTTCGATACATGTGAATTCTGCGATGGCAGAGTGTGCCTCCCTTACTTCAATACCCAGGGCTAGGGCACTGTAGTTTACTGGAGCGATTGTACCAATCCAAGTAATGTTATGTTGGTATACTCCATTTTATTTGATCAGTAATTCTCTCAAACTAGATGGTTCATCGTCAGACTCGTCAGAGCTGGCGATCGGCTTCTTCCCTTTGGACTTACTTGGTGAGGTGTTTGGTCCCGTCATGTTTGAAGTAACCTCAAGATACTCCTGTCAGTGTCAGAGAAGGTTCTCTTCCTGCGAGAGCGGTGCCTCTTAGCTGAGTAAGAGATAGGGGCTGCTGATAACTGATTAAACGTCGACTGCTTGCTCGTATGCGAGCTGCAGTGGCATTCAGTGAGCACCGCTGTGATGAGCCATTCACAATAGCATTGTGGAGTGATTTGATGAACACTCGTCTTCTTTGTCAAGTAATCTTTTAGATCTATTGTAGGGGATCAAAGGGATCAGCTTCGAGTATCTGAGGATGAGCACTTCTTGGTTCAACTTTGACCTTAACCGTCAGAGAGTGAACATGAGTCTTATGCCGTCAAAAATGCAGGTCTCAGAGATGCAGGGCTCACGTTTTGAGTTGGAAAAATGAGGATTGTTCTTTGCAGAAGAGACGCGAGTCTTGCTTTTTAGTACAAAGACGCGGGTCTTACGATTTTGAGAAGAGACATGGACCTCGCATTGCTGAACATCGCGTCTGTAAAGTAAAACACGAGCCTCACATTCTAATTTAGAAACACGGCTTCACATTCAGTTGCAGAAACGCGGCCCTCATGAGCTCCGCATTTAGATATAGAGATGCGAGCCTCAAATTTTTGCTGGGAAACGTGGGCTTCGCGTTCTAATACAGAGACGCGGGCCTCACGTTAAGGATCTGAGATGCGAGTCTTGTGCTACTTAGAAGGAACGCGGGCCTGAGCCCCACATTCTATATCTGCTAAACAGATGACTTTTTCAGTTTTTTCAATCTGTTGTCGATGTGCGTGACACCTTTGTAGACTTTCAGCATTCCAGTTACGCTTTACGAGTTGTTAGGGACCCCGGTAACCTAGAGTTGAGGAATCTGGAGAGGAGAGGTACGACAAGATTGGCCTTCATCATCGTTGGCCTCACGGGTCTCATGGGAGACGTTGACGTGGGCGACATGTGCTGTTGCAGTCACTTCTGCCTGCTGATGACGAGCGCGATGCCTTCGTCATCTCTCAGCATTTCGATTGAGTCGCAGAGGTTGTTGGGAACCCCCGGCGTCTGGAACTGGCAGTGCCTTGATAGAAGTATGACGGGGGATTGGTCTCTATTGCCATCTTGATCGTGGTTTATGGTGCGGGTCTCTGAAGAGACGTTGGGGCTGACCACGTTATCTCCACGGGAGACTCCCGAAGCTTTGGGGGAGTTCAGCTTCTCTTGGTCGAATTCGATTACAAGCGATTCAACTGTGGATCCAAACATCTTGACGTTGGCTTGCGCCATCACTTTCTCGTCGATTGAGAAAGATCACAATCCCCAGCGGGAGTCGCCGTCTTTTGTTTCATCAAAAAAATTGAAGGCGTGTAAAAATCTTTATTTGATCATAAAGAAAATTACAACAGATCAATAATCCGATTATAAAAGAGGGAATAATGGTTGGATCTCCCCTTTGTTTAGGGTTGGGTTCATGATGTAGCAGTGGAGAGTGATTCTTATTCTCTGTTGACGAGCCGAACTGGAAGCTTGATCATCAGATCTTCTTGCTCTCATTGGAAGCGCACTGGTTAGGTATGCAACCTTAATCAGTGGCTAAAATTTAAAAGAGATTAGGCACTCAACTTGAACTCAGTAAGTTTATAAAGTTTTCTTCTCCAACACAATGTGTGTTCAACAGCCTTATGCTTAGCTTTTAGCTTTCTGTAGTTATCCAGCTTCAAACATCAAGCATCAAGTGTGCCTTTTTGGGGATTCTCCCCCTCTAGCCTATAGCTATTGAGTTCCTCCACCAGGACTCTCCTCTTCAGCCCCTTTTTAGAGGCCCCCTACCTCTAACTATTCATAGTTATTTATAGAGGAATTGGGGTGTAACTACCCTCTTAAATCTCTCTATTAATGAGGATTAATTCCTCATTAAGTGGGGAGAATGTGGGAGTGATTGACCCAGTCACGGATGACAATTATAGCAGAAACACGGGTTTCGCATTGGACGCAGACCTTACCCTGATGTTGAGATGCAGAGCTCACAGGCTCGCGTCTGTATTGGAATGCAGAGCTATTCAGACTCGCGTTTGAGTTGAAACACGGAGCTAGTGACCTCCGCATCTGATAAAGGATGCGAAGTTCGCGTCTGGCGACCTCTGTGTCTGACTAAGGACGCAAGGTCCGCGTCTTGCGACCTCCGCGTTGACTAAGGACGCGAGGTATGCGTCTGAGGTTAGAACGCGATCTCCGTGTTTGCGAGGTCCGTGTCTTAAACTTTGTCCTTGGTAAATTTTTGATAGCCTACAATGACCTGATCTCTTCTAATATCAGTCGTCCCTGTCGGAATGTGGTACTGCACCAGTTGGTGATAGGTGGATGGTACAACCTTCATTATGTGGATCCAAGGTCTCCTGAGTATTGCGTTGTGGAAGACTCTACATCCACCACATAGAACTTCGTGATGATGTTGCAGGGGTCTGCACGAACTGGAAGTGAAATTATGCCCTGAGAGCATGTCTCTTTCTCGTCTAACCAATACAGATATGATTGGGTTTGAGGACTGATCATTACCCAGGCAGTTTCTAAAATATCCTCCATCCTATCTAGAGGGCCTCCATATAGGATATTGATAGAGCTTCGTCCATCAACCAGGATTTTAGACACTCGACAGTTGCCGATGAGCATGATGATGCTTATGGCATCATTGTGCGTGAAGTGCTTATCTGATGCGTCAGAGTCCGAGAATGATATTGGCTTGCTCGGAGCCAATGGTGGGCCAATTAGCACTATAGGGTATTTGGTCCTGCGGGCCTCATTGATGTAGATGGCTCGTTCCCGGGAGGGGGCGCCTTCGATTGAGGAGGCACCGAAGATGGCAATAATCTTCCGATCTAGATGTCCTGGCTCTCCGACCGCAGGACCTTGAGGGTCCCTTCTTCACCTTGGTCTCCGAGGCAGCCCAGGTTGAGGACAAACTCCTAAAGATAGTCTTAATTCACCAGTGCCTGGAGTTATCTCCGGAGAGAATAACATTCCATGGTATGATGGCCCATCTTGTCATGGAAAGCATAATACTCCCTAGCTCCTGGTCTCTTTAGGTTGGACGGGAGTGGCATTGGGTGCCTAATGATCTCCTAGGCCTTGATGGCATGTACACTTGGTCCACGGGGATTTTGAATTGTGTGAGGTTGGCTTTATCCCCGTGGACCTTGACGAGGTTTCGAATGAGCTTGTTGATAGTTCCGATTGCCAAACTCAGAGTCTTCTTCAGAGGACCAGGCTGCACCTTCTGTTTTTTCACTTCACTCCCTCACTTAGGAGTGCGGTTGACAGAACTCTGGGTAGCATTCTCAATTTGGATGTACTTCTGGGCGTGGGTGAGGATGTCCCTCATCTTGGTGACCTCATGTTTTACCAGCTATTTATAGAAGGAGTGGGTGACTTGCATCCCACTGATGAATGCAGTGACAACCACATCATTATTGCCGTTATAAATCAGAATCATTTGCCTCTAGAAATAACTGACATACTGTTTGAGGCTCTCCCTAGGTTTCATCTTGATAGTGAGAAGGAAAATGTTGTTCTTCCTTAGCTCCTGTTGGCAAGCGTACTGGTGATAGAAGGCCTGCTTTACCTCCTCAAAGCTTCCGAGAGATTGTCTCAGGAGCGAATAGAACCATTCGTAGGCAGCGCCCTTGAGACTGGATTGGAACACATAGCTCAAAAGCTAGTCGTCATAAGAGTGAACCACCATCTTGTCCTGGTATTGAGGGAGGTGCTGGATGAGGTTGGTTGCTCCTTAGTATTATTCGAAGCTCGGCATCATGAATTTCTTTAGAAAGTGGTGAGAAGTAATCTCCTCGGAGAGCGGAGAGTTGAGGATACTCAATACATAAGGCTCTGTCTCTTTCTGGAGAAGTTGACTGCCTTCTCGACCTGCTTCCAAACTATCTCTTCTATGTCCTCCACTCGGGGAGTCTTCAGGACTTTGCATGACCCAAAGTTCTCAGAGTGTTGACTTCCATTAGGGAGAGTGACCTGTCGATCTTTTGTTTATTCTCGACGCGAGCGGTCCCTGCCGGCAGAGATGGTGAACGGGGAGCCCGTGAACCCTCCCTCGGGGTTTCGGAGCACTACGATTTCTGAAGGATCTCAATCTGTGTGAGGTATGGACATGGCGATCACATCTCTCTCTATAGAAGTCTTCTCTTGTTCATAGATCGCCTCCACCTGCTGCTCATCCAATTATTTCTGGAGACTATCGAGCATTTGGAGAAGCTGACCTTTTGGAGGGGAGCCATGTCTCGGGCTGGTTGGTCCCCACCTCTGGCATGGTACCTGGAGAAGAGTGTTCTTCACCGGCGTATTGATGTAAAGTCTAGGTGGGGAGGAGGGTAGGTAGTCCCCATGTCCCCGGCGACCACCGACTTGCCTGTGGCGGTAGCAGCGTGGGAGGCACTCTTCTTGGAGGAGCCATTTTTGATGTTGTTGAGGCTTTTTGAAGAGAGTTGGAGTGGGGTTTGTGGATGAGAGAACTTTGAGTATTGACTTAGAAATTTCAATGAAAGTACCAAAATATAGAGGTAAATTCCTGGGCTACACTCAAATTATAAGCGAAAAAGTAGAGCAACGTAAACACCAGGGAATTTATATGGAAAACCCGCAGAGGGGAAAAAACCACGATGAAAAGAGAAAGAAATTCCACTAAATCAGAGAGATTACAAGGAGTTCTTAGCACTTTATTACAAATTCAATTCCCTAGGGTTCGATCCCCTGCAAAGGTAGAAGAGATCGACTTTTATAATTAAGGGATAGTAAGCTGAGTCGTAACCTCTGAGATTTTCATCTCTGGATCTATCTACGATTGTAACTGCATGTAACACCCCAAATCGTAATTGGTTTGAGTAGTGCTTGATCATCGGGGACATGCTGACTGGCGAAGATTGAGATCCAGATTCGCATCCATATCTCCACGTGCCTAGTGGTTGTAATCACTCTGGCAGCCAGGTGGTAGGTGAGATCAGTTGGATGAGACTGTATATGATCCCATGATCTGCGTGACGTACTAGGTACCACAATCTCACAGGGGGTCATCATTTTGACCACTATACTACCCTATTGACATTCCTTTTTAATAGTTTCGCGTCTAAATGGAAGACATTAGCTTCTTGAGTTAGAAAATCACGTTTAGCTATGATGCCAGCTAAGGTGAGTTGAAAATTCATTTAAGTTGGTATGCTCTAAACAAGACCTAGATGAAGGATGAAATTCCTATATGCAAAGTTTTTTTTTAAAATTTTTATGCAAAGAAAACAAATGAGATTCTTAACAAATGCCTAATAAACAAAATTCAAATTTTCCTAAATCTAATGCTAGTTTCCTACCTAAATCATGCTCTGATACCAAACTGATATGAAACAAGTATGTATTTATGAAAATCAGTAATAAAACGCTCAATCACGTTTCACTAATATGAAACGATCATTGGTAGAAAAGGTTTAAAAGTAATAATGCAGATATGGGTTAACCAAAATAATGCGCAAACTACTCTAAGTTCAATCAAAAATCAACTAAAGATAATATATTATGTGAAAAAGATTTTACATTTAATATCAAATCTAATGAATTATAAGCAAGTAAATACACACAATCTCACATTTGTGGAAAACAGTTAAATCGATAAAATATTAAAGATTAAATATTAACCTTGAAATAATCAATATGAGTTATAAACATATTTACTGAGGATTATGTCGATCTCAGTATCCTATGATGACTATAGATGTGTAGTACTCTTCTTCACGAACTCAACAGTTTAAACTGTGTATGATTTGAATTTCAGATTAGAGAGATACAGCTTGAAAATGAACTTTAAACACTTAATGAGTATATTTTTGCTATAACGGCACTGTAGCAGCGTTTTCTTCGGGATATTTTGAACAGTTTTTTTTTGATTTTTTTAAGATTTTCTAAGAGGTTTTTATAGAGAATTAGAAGAGAGATTTTTCTAGAGGAAAGAATAAAAATTTTTGAATATGGAAAGAAGAGAGGTAGAGAAGGAGATATGTTGGTTAGTGTTTCACACCACTAATTTAGGGTTTCTCTAGGACTTCATACACAAATAAAGATTTCAGGGAGATTACAACTCACACAAATTTGAGAAAAAACTTTCGTAATCCATTGTTTTCATTGATTGATACAAGAGACTTTTTATAGGCTTGTATAAAGAATACAACTCAAATTAAAACTCTTAATCAAAATAGAATTATTATTTCAAAATAAATAAATTAAACTCCTAATAAAATTCAACTCCAAATAAAGAAAATAAAAATAAAGAAACTAAAATTATATAGAATTTTATTATTACTGAAAAACTGAAACAAGACGTTTTCTCCACCGATGATACACGTGTCATACACATGACTTAATGTTCGCATCATCTAGAAGATGAGATCTTTCGAGAGACCCATGTCGCAAAATCTGAGCTTTCTTACTTGGAAATCTTCTGTTTCTCAACTTGTTTCGTGTTCCGTTGTGATTTGAATCTTCGGTTTTTCAATTTAGGGGCTGTTTGGATTCAAGGAATTGGGTAGAAGTGAGGAAGTGGGAAGTGTCTTTTCTCATTTCCGCTGTTCATCCAAACACCGGAAAAGGAAAATGGAAAAAGTTCTTTTCCTTCTCTCTTTTCTCTTTTACACAACGTTTTCCTCACTTTCAGAGTGCTACAGTTAATTTTGTGGTCATGTAAATCTCATTTGTAATAAATTGTAGCACAAAACAGTTAATTTTTTGCTCATGTAAATCTCACTTGTATTCTAATTACAGTCTAATTTTTATTTTTCTTAATTAATTTTTAATTTAATATTATTTTGCGGTCAACTTTGTAGTCAACTTTTCTACTTTCACTTCCACATTACCATCCAAACACCGGAAAAGACATAACATTTTTCAAACCACACTTCCCAACAACATCCAAACACCAGAAAACTTACTAACCAATTCCCATGTTCCAAAGGGAACTATTACCACTTCCTCACTTCTTCACTTCCTCACTTCCACCCTTAACCAAACAGGAACAAGAAAAGAACTGGAACTGGCTAGAGACTGCTCACCTTCCGTGAGTTAAGAGATGTGATGTGCGGGGGATTAGGGAGGGATTTAAAGTTTTCAAATTGGGAGTGAGATTAAGGGAGATGAGTAGATCTAGATATGACAATGCTGACATGCAGTTGACTGCGGGAGGTGAAGGAGAAAGACAAGGAGATGACCAAATTTTTATACGCGAAAAGTTTTATTTGGACTTGTTTATCCGCACCTTGTTTGCACTCGAGTGATGAAAACTGTGTGGGCCCACATTCAAAGCTTTCAGGCTGTTAACAGTTTGTACTTCACCTACTATGGTTAGATACGCTCCCTTTTCAGTCCCGTGGTAGAACCGACCGCAATTCCGGAACCCGCAGCTCTCAGTTCTGTCGGTGGAGGAGCCGGAACTGGATCCTTAGAGGCCGGTTCTGATTCTGGTTTCAAAACGGGGTCCATCCGGTTCCGGAATCGATTGGGTCTGGTTTTGAATCCGGACCCGGGACCCGGATAGGGATTTTTTTATCCCTATTTCTTTATAATAGTAAAAAAATAAGATTTATTCTTTATTACTAATTAATTTAAAGAAATATAACAAAATAATTAAAAATAAAAACGGGCTTGAACTTAATTTTTACCATAATTAAGTTACCTATGTATCTTCTTAGGGTTTAGAGGAATGAAAGCACGCGTAATTCTCTTACCTTAGTCTCCGTACTCTACCTCAATCGTTTTCTTCTGTTCCAGTGACCGTCATTTTCATAAAGGCTTCACTTTATTCCCGCACAATTTCTTGTTGTCTTAATGTTGCTTTTGTCTAATTATCAAGATATGTTGGGCCTCACTGAGTTGGGGGATATGCTCGAACGAGTTTGGTCCAAAGTACTCTCCCCTGCACTGAATGCTTGCCTGACAGTTACTGTTGACACCGGCGTTGTTAAAATTTGTTTAGTAATAATTGTCATGATTTAAAATGGTGTTGAATGCTCCTTCCATCATTACAAGATTGAAAATTTTATATCTTGAAAATCTTCACCAAACTCAAATGAAGTGGTTAGATAACTATTGAGTTTGGAGTTTGAGCTTGATAAAGACCCAATGTTTTTTAGCTCTTTACAATAGCAATTGTTGTCCTCTATTAATTTTAGAGGTATCTTCAACTTTACTACTAGTCTAGACATGACAGGAGTTATTAATACATGAACTATATACTCCACTATATTCATTATATAAAAAATAATTTTTTTACTTTACTAAATAAATCCTAAACATCATCCACTTGAAGAATTTTATAATAAGCTTTCAAATAGTCATGCAATCCATCTAATTTACAACGTGAATAAAAAACACATACAACTAAATAAATAAATGGAATTATTTTAAAATATTCTAGCCATTTATTTTTCATTGCTTGAATACAAGAAAATAAATTCAAATCATTTTCATGTTCTTCTAACACACCACAAATATTTATACACTCAATTAAAAATAAATGTATTATAAGATAATAAACACCAGATAAAGTATAAGTAGCATCATTAAAACTTTTTAAGGGATCCAAAATAGTTTTGTATGCATCCCATTGGTGAGGATATAAATTTATATCAGTAATATTGTTAGTAATAAAATCACATAATAATTCTTTATAATCATTACTATTATTAACTAATTGATAAGTTAAATTCCAACGGGTTGGAACATTTCATGGAAATCATTTTGGTCTCATACTTTTTGATTTACAATATTTCCCCATTCTTTCATTAATCGTGGATGTGTTCATAAATAGTAAAATGTGTGTCTAACATATTTAATATAATCTTTTAATTAATTTAAACTATCTTGCACACATAAATTTAAAACATGACAAGCACTTTTTGGATGAAAAAAATTTACCCCCCAAAATGTAGGTTTACAAACTTTTTTTAATTCAAGGATAGATGTGGTATTAGCAGATGCATTATCAAAACTAATTTCAAGAATGTTAATAATCAAATCTTATTATTTTAAAACTACTTTTATCAATCTATAAATATTATGAGCATTATGTCATTCATCAAAAACTCTAAAAGTGTCGTCCGATGTAGAGCCCATACTTCAGACGCAAGACTGATAAAAATTATTGATGCCATGTCAAGACGCAAGGCTCGAAACCCGCGCCTCAGCATCATTACAAAGCCAAGACGTAGGGCTCAAAGCTCGCGTCTCAGCATCACTGCAAAGACAAGAAGCGGGGTTCGAAGCCTGCATCTCATCAGAGCTCGACGTCCGCGTCTCAATACCACAGCAATGCCAAAATGCAGGGCTTGAGGCCCACATCCAGCATCATCTTAATGGCTAAACGCAGAGCTCAAGCCCGCGTTTCAACTGCAAATGAGCCCTTTGTCTCAGTTATAACTACCCCCATTACTGGGTCAAGTATGCCCACATAATGAGGGGAGTTAACCCCCCATCATGGAGGATTTTTAGGGGTCAGTTTTATCCCTGAAACCCCTATAAATAGCTCAGCTTGCTATTGAAGAGGGGTGAAAAATTCTTCAGCTGAGGCTGATTTATAAAGAGTTCAACTCTTCTACCAACTTGTCGAGTTCAAGTTATTGCCTAATTTCTTTGAGATTTCATTAGATAGGAGCTGTGCTACTCTATCTGTGATCCAAGGAGAAGAGTTCCAGAGCTTAATGTTCACTCGGTCAACGAAAAACAAGAATTACTTTCCACTCATACACAAAGAATCCAGCCTTAAATCCGTTTTCTCTCTTTTGTAGTTGGAATTTTGAGTTGTTGTAATTTTTCATTGGCTCAAGAAAAATTTGTAATATACACTTTCAAAATGTCTCTCCTTAAAGATGATGACTCCACTGGGGACTACTTTCTCTACTGATGAGCAAGTTGTGGTGAACGATGACGTCAGTTTCATGGGAAAAATGGTCGAGTCACTCGTTGTGGAATTCGACCAGGTAAAGTACGAAGAGTTCCTTTCTTCTGGCTCGAAGAGCCCTAGGGTGGCATGACAGTACCGCAGTGTCTCCTCGAGGATCTCCTCTCAAGTCATTTTGGAGACTTCTCTAAAGATAGCCTGCGAAAACATGGCTATTTCTGGCCATGTCACGCGCATGGCCCGCGCTAACATCTCCCATTAGACCGCAAGGCCAACGTCGTTGAAGGCTAATCTTGCCACGCCCCTTCTCTTCCTCAGCTTTAGGTTACCGAGGGTCCCCAACAACTGGTGAAGCGTAACCATAACATTGAATGTCGACAAAGGTGTCGCGCATATCGACAACAGATGGATGAAGCTGAAAAAGCCATCTGTTCAGCAGATACAGGACGTGAAGCTCAAACTTGCATCTCTTCTAAACATCATCAAATGTGTGAAGTCCTCGTCTGAATACCAAAGCACAGAGCTCATGAGGTTCGCATTTCTGAGGCCTTACCTCACAGGTGCGATGTTCAGCAACGCGAAGTCCACGTCTCTTCTTAGAGATACGAGACCCGCATTTCGCGGGACTCATGAAGTCCGCATCTCTCAAGTGTCACCAGACAAATGCGATAATCAGTAACGCGAGGTCTATGTCTCTTATTAGCAGAGGCACGAGACCCATGTCTCAAAGCTAAAATGCGAGAGCTGCGTCTGTTCTACAGAACGTGAACTCTATGTCTCTGAACCCTGCGCCCTTGAGAATTGCGTCTCGGAGTTGCGACGCAAGGTTAACATTCGCTCTCCGACGGTTAGGGTCAGAAGGGAGATGAAAAGTCCTCGTCCTCAAAAACTCGAGGCTGGTATCTTCGATCCCCCTTTGATGGATCCAAAGGATCACTTGACAAAGAAGAGGAGTGTTCATCAAATCACTCCACTATGCTTTTGTGAACTACTCATCATAACGGTGCTCTCTGAATGCCACTGCAAATAGTGGGTGTTCAAATTGTTATCATCTACGTCAGTCTCTCGCTCGGCCAAAAGGCATCGTTCCCACACAATGAGAACTTTCTTTGATGCAGAGTATCCTGAAGTTACAACGAAGGTGGTGAGTCCAAGCATTACGTCAAGCAAAACTAAGGGAAAGCAGCCAATAGTCAGCTCTAACGAGTCTGACACCGAACCGGAAGGAGTGTACCGGTATACACGCACTTGAACTGGCATAATAGCCCCAGTGGACTATAGGGCCCTAGCCCGGGGCATTGAAGTAAGTGAGTCACACTCTGTCATCGCAGAATCACATGCCACAAACTCTTCTGTGGAGAAGAAACCTTCGCATATATGTCAAGCACTCCTGAAGAAATGACCAGGCGCTTTGAACAGCAAGTTCAGACCCAGAGGGAGTAACTCGATATGATTCGTGCTCAGCAAGAATCTATTGACAGCCTCAAGCAGATGCTTTTGCAATTGCTTCAGGACAAAAAGAAGAAGCCTAAGGCCAAAACTCCTTCCAAAAAGTCCAAAGGCAAACAGATGGAAAGGTGTTGGAGTTGATTCTGATGATACATTTGTGAAGCCATTTCATTGGAGCTCTATCTCACAAGCTTACACAACTTCTACATGCTCAAGACTTCCCAAGGATAATGGCTATGGATGTGTATTGTTGTATTTATTAGAATGTTAAAAGTCTTGGAACACACACACACATTATAAGCCTATTAGTCGACTTATACTCTTGATTAGTCGACTTATACATCCTATAGTCGACTTGACATTTTATGTAGTAACTAACCTCTGTCCTGAAAAGTTATCAACTCTCTGTTTCTAGATAGTTAACATTGTTAGTCGACTTATCAACTTTATTAGTCGACTAATACCTGTTGTAGTCGACTAATATATTCTGCTGCTCGACTAATTTCAGTTTCCAGAAACATGTCTCTTGTATCAGCCATACCCTAGTCGACTTGCCCTTTATAAGTCGACTAGTATAGGCAAAAATCAATACCCTAGTCGACTAACCCCCGACCTCAAGTCGACTAATGGCAGTTTCTGACTGTTAGACAGTTTCTGATTTCTGGTATTTTATCTAATGTTTCAAAATTCAAATTCAAGTTAATAACTTCCCTAACTGACTATAAATTTCATCTATAAATAGGGATGTTGTCCTAGGCTAAAAATATTCATATCAATAGTTTTCTGCCCAAAAACTCTGTTCAAAAATCTATTTTTCAGAAAACTATTTTTACTTTCTATTCTTCACTCAAATTTCAATCATTTAGTAAAGATTTCTGAGAGTCCACCTATAAGAGTCCTTGTTTACAATCACATACAGATTCAAGGCTCATAGGATTGATTGTATTCACTCAAAGAGAAAGATTGTACAAGAGCGTTTACGGGTTGAAGAGAGGTTGTATAAGGTGTTGTCTTCTTGGTTGTAAGAAGAGTTGTATACATTTGGAAAAGGGGATTTGTCAAGTGGTATACAAGGTGTTGATTTTGGGTGTACAAAATCAAAGGTTAAAGGAAAATCTCAAGCGGGTGGCTTGGGGACTGGATGTAGGTCAAGAGGACCGAATCAGGATAAATCATTTATATTTGCGTTTGATTTACTTTCTGTGATTTAATTTACTTTTATGCAAGTTTTTATTTAACGCTAATATCTTTGTTTGAGTGTTGACGTAATTTTTAGATCCTACAATTGGTATCAGAGCCCGGCCCGACATACTCTATCAGCTCTGCATACCCATTCAATAACCTACAAGGATGGCAATAGAGTTTCCTTCATCACAATTCAAAGAAGGACATTTTACACAACGTCCATCGCTTTTCGATAGATCGAATTACAACTACTGGAAGTGTAGAATGAAGATCTACTTGCAATCACTCAACTATGAACTTTGGAATATAGTAGAAGCAGTGTACACTAAACTGACTACCAATTATAGCGCTTGGAGTGGTGTCAAAAGAAGAATGCGAACCTTGATGCAAAGCAATGAATGCGTTATTCTGTACCTTAACCAAAAAAAATTCAATCGTGTGTCAACAACCACATATGCAAATCAAATATGGCATATACTATAGGTAACACATGAAGGTACAAATAAGGTAAAAGAATCTAAATTTTCTGTTCTTATTCACGAGTTCGAACTCTTCAAAATGATGGAGAACAAAATAATTTCAAAAATGATAACAAGATTCATCGACATAACAAATTCCTTAGCATCCTTGGAAAGGAATACACCCAAGTCAAAAAAGCTCGTAAGATCCTTCGTGCACTCACATCAGATTGGGAGAAGAAGACAACTGCAATTGAAGAAGCAAATGATCTCTTCACTATGTCATTAGTAATTTAATGGCATATGAAGTACAACTGGAAGACAGAAAGAAGGATGAACAACAACCTTTCTCAAAGAAGAAAGAACTTGCCTTCCATGCATCCTTATATACGGACAATTCAGATGTCGATGAAGAGGAGATGGCAATGCTCTCAAGAAAATTTAAAAACTTCTTGAAGTAAGGTAAGTTTAATTATAATAAAATAGGTCATATGAAGAAAGATTCCCATTGCTCAAAAATAACGAAAAATTCAAGAGCAAAAAGTTCAAAAAGAAGAAAGATTATCAAGCATCATGGGAGAATAGTGATTTCTCTTCCTCTGACGAAGAAGAAGCCACTGAACATGCCAACATTTGTTTCATGGCTCAAGAAGAAGATGAGGTACAATATACTGAACTCTTAGATGCATTTCATGAATTATACAATGATCTTAAGAATGAAAAGATAAAGAATAAAATTTTGTCAAAGGAAAATGAAAAACTTATCAAAGAAAATTCATGTTATGTTTCTCAAATTTCTTCCATAAATTCTCAAAAAGATGATTTTGAAAAAGTTAAATCATCATTGAAAAAGGATAATGAGACTTTTATAAAAGAAAATGTAATGCTTAAAAAGAAACTATGTCTTTAAATGAAAGAATTTCTGTTTTAGATAAAGACATACCAAGTTTCAAAATGAAATATGAAGAGATTTTGAAAATGTGACTAAATTTAATCAAGGAAAAGAAAAGTTAAATGATTTGTTATTATATCAAAAGATGTCACATAATCATTATGGTCTTGGATTCTTAAATCAGAGTGAAAAATCTACACATATTAGTAAAAAGAATCATATTCCATATAATTCTTTTGTGAAAAGAAATACTGATATTATTTCAAAAAGAATTAAGAACAAGTACATATGGATTCCTAAAAACTTAAACATTTTTGATAAAAATACTTATATTGCATCATCATACATTCTATATGTAATTCATGCAATTATATGTATACTACCAGATGGAAACCAAATTCAAATTGGGTTTGAATTAAAGGTTAATGCTTTGATCTTATAATGATTGGTACCATCTAATGTTTATCTCTAAGGTACCGTATAAAAAGTTTGATATAAAAATATTTCAAACATTTATCATATATATATGTGTTATGATATATTTTTTACAGGGGGAGCATTTTTTTCTATATCTATTATAACCTGTTCTATACAGGAGGAGAACATATAACATATTCTCTGCAGGGGGAGTTTTCATGCACACAAATTGTCATCATCAAAAAGGGAGAGAATGTTGGAACTTGATTCTGATGATACATTTATGAAGCCAATTCATTGAAGCTCTATCTCACAAGCTTATACAGCGTTCTACATGCTCAAGACTTCCCAAGGATAATGGTTATGGATGTGTATTGTAATATTTATTAGAATGTTAAAAGCCTTGGATTAAAAGCCTTGGAACACACACACACACACATCATAAGCCTATTAGTCGACTTATACTCTTGATTAGTCGACTTATACATCCTATAGTCGACTTGACATTTTATGTAGTCGAGTAACCTCTGTCCTGAAAAGTTATCAACTCTCTGTTTCTTGACAGTTAACATTGTTAGTCGACTTATCAACTTTATTAGTTGACTAATCCCTATTGTAGTCGACTAATATATTCTGCTAGTCGACTAATTTTAGTTTCTAGAAACATGTCTCTTGTATCAGCCATACCCTAGTCGACTTGCCCCCTTTATAAGTCGACTACTATAGGCAAAAATCAATACCCTAGTCGATAACTCCCAACCTGAAGTCGACTAATGGCAGTTTCTGACTGTTGGACAGTTTCTGATTTCTGGTGTTTTATCCAACGTTTCAAAATTCAAATTCAAGTTGATAACTTTCCTAACTGACTATAGATTTTACTTATAAATAGGGATGTTGTCCTAAGCTAAAAATACCATTCATATCAATAGTTTTTCTACCCAAAAAACTCTGTTCAAAATCTATTTTTCAGAAGTTTCTACTTTCTATTCTTTACTCAAATTCCTATCCTATATTGAAGATTTCTGAGAGTCCACCTATAAGAGTCCTTTTTCACGATCACATACAGATTCAAGGCTTATAGGATTGATTGTATTCACTCAAAGAAAAATATTGTACAAGAGCGTCTTCGGGTTGAAGAGAGGTTGTACAAGGTATTGTTGTCTTCTTGGTTGTAAGAAGAGTTGTATACATTTGGCAAAGAGGATTTGTCAAGTGATATACAAGCTGTTGATTTTGGGTGTACAAAATCAAAGATTAAAGAAAAATCTCAAGCGGGTGGCTTGGGGACTGGATGTAGGTCAAGAGGACTGAATCAGGACAAATTAATTGTATTTGCATTTGATTTACATTCTACATTTAATTTTCTTTTATGCAAGTTTTAATTTAGCGCTAATATATTTGTTTGAGTGTTGACGCAATTTTTAGATCCTACAAAAGGGAAAGCTCATCTTCTGCATAAACTGAGAAGGATGAGCATTTCAACTCTGAGTCATCCAAGCCTCCATCTGAAGAGGGAGGCAATTATAGAATGGAAGCACTCATTCCAAAAGGATGAGTAAACTAGAACAGCGTCTTGAAGCCCTTGCTAGTCAGAAAGGCCTACAAGAAGTAGGAGTGGTCCGACCGTACCCGGCTGTCTAAGGTTGGGGATTGAGGGGCAAAACCACGAAGGTTGGTGGTTTGGCCTAATTAGGCCTGTTACTTAGGCACAGTTACCTCCTACTGATCTTGCCCCTACCTGGTCGATTAACTTGTGGTCAGATTCTGCAATATATCCCTCGTGGATATCTAACCAGTTAGGAGTCGTCTAGATCTAAGGTTTACCCTAACTTAGGTTAGTTTTTTTTCGTTTTATTTATTTGCTTATTTGTTATTTTTCTTTATTTGTGTTTGACATTTCTTGTGTGGTATGACTTATAACAATAATTTTTTCAATTTTAATGGTAATCCATGTTACACCCGACCTCTTTTTCGGATATTACCAGCCCGGCATATCATAACTTTAACCAATCTAGTGTGCCGGACTAATCTTATTCGAATCATTACATGCCTCAGTCCCAATACTATGAACAAGACTGGAATAATCATCACTATTCTTCACAGAGTCAATGGGGATACAACTCCCCCGAGTCATATTGTTAACTACCTTACCTACATCCAGCTTCATATACTCCTTCTCCTAAACAACCATTAGAAGAATCAATTGACTGGGAAAAGAGAATGGAAGCCTTAGATGAGCTTAAGCGATGAATTCAAATTTTAGAAGACTCAAAATCCCATCAAAATTTTCAAATCTCAGATCCTTACTCTATTTTTCAAGGAGAACATGCCGACTTAGAAAAGAGTATGAAACCATGATTCAATGCCAAAATGATACACTCGATATGATAGAAGTAAGACTTAGTAGATTAGAGAACATGCGTAGGAATAAGAAAACTCTCCCTATCCAATCTTTGACTATTCCCAACACTTCTAGCCATATTGATAAAAACTAAGAGTCATGGTATCTTGAAAACATTGACTAAGATTCAATTTCACTACAAAACCTTGAACTTAACCAATATCAACCCATAGACGAATTGGCAAGTTTTCATGTTAATGAGAATTAACTTGATTATGAATGTGAACCCGATCCCCAACTTTGTGATTCAGTTTCCATCTTCGAATCTATGATGACTCTGGTATTCTTACCCAATTTGGACCAATTTCTCGGGCTAACATTTATTCCCGTGCCCATAAATCTAGAAATTGATCACCAATTTTGGATAGTCACATTCCATTGATGGAAAAACAATGTGAATATCAATTCTTGGACTTTGACTCAATTCTTGAACCAAAACTAACTCTCGAACCCAAAGTTAATTTTTTCGAGTTAGTATTAGTTGTTGAACCTATCATTCTTGAGCCAGAGTCAATCATTCCACCAAGTCACATTCTTTTGTTGGACATAGGTATAGACCATGTGACTGTGATGATTTTTTAGGATTGGTCATGTAAAAAGAGTAAGTTTAACGATAAGATCTTTCATTATCCTATTCATATTGGGAACTGTAAATATGTAAATAGAGAAGAGGTCAATATAGGTGGGTTCCGTGAACCACCACACTATCTTGATTAGGTAGCATCGCTTGACCCAATCAGACTACCACTGGAACCACCACCATAAGGTAATATTTTCCTTCCCTTTCTTCTTTTTCATGCATCTATGCATTAATTCATACATTGAGGACAGTGTATGAGATAGGTGTGGGGGAGGATTCTAACATAACCTAGGTTTTCCTTTTATTATAAAAAAAGAAATTTTTTAACATTTTCTTTATTTTTAAAAACTTTTTTGAAAATAGAAACAATATTTTGACATATTCTTTGTAAGAAATTAAGTCAATTTTAAGGAATATGAGAATAATAATAGGATTTCTTATACTTGATCAAAATAACATTATTTGTTTGATTTCTAAGGTTAGGAAGAAAATTTAGAAAAGTAATTTAGTTTTGATTTTTACCTTTATACACTTACACACTTAGGGTTCAAAAATAAAGATTCTTACGTCTTATAAAAAAGAATATATATATATATATATATATATATATATATATATAATCCTCTGATTAAGCTGGGTATTTGTGCCTCATAAAGCATATTCACGCCTAAAAGCGGCTCATATAATAAAATTCTTAGTTTTGTGGCCTTGTTTGCTCAAGTTCTTAAGTCTTTTGGTGTTTTCTCACCCGGTGCCCTAAGACCGTTTGGTTTGGGAGTGATCGATTAAAGGCTCGTTACATGGGCGGACTAGAAAGCCTAACAAAACTAAGAAATAATATCACTAAAATTAAAAAAATAAAAGAAAAGAAAATAAGATATAAGAGTTAGAATTAAAGAACCACGAGCCAAAATTTCACGGTCACAAAGGTGCATATGACTTAGGGTAAAATAATAGATTAGATGAGAAATACAGTTTGACTCCATGCCTTAGTTGATAACAAGTTTTTGAATTAAGACTAAGCTTAAAAATGAAAATTTGATTTTTCAATAACTTATAAATTACTTGAATTCTTATAATAATACTTCAAATATTTTTCTCTTTCAAAATGTGTTTTCAAATTACTAACACTTCATTTTTCTTTCGTTATGGATTTTGTGGGTGTAATCCACTGAAAATCCTCACGAGATAAAACTCATCCTCTAGGAAAACCTAGAGGTTTAATGGCTTGTTGCATTTGCTCAGTGCAATCGCTTGACCTGCGAAAGTGGTCTAATAATTTTTGGTTTAGTTTTGTTGTTTTGCTCGAGGACGAGAAAAAGATAGGTATGGGGATGTGATCGGTCGCTGAATCTACATATTTATTATCACATTCTTATACTGATTATATAATAAACTCTGTTATTAATCTTATTTATTGTCTAATTTATATGCGGCCCATTGCTAAAGAAAGGGAAGAGAAACAAGCCCAAAAGCCCATCAAAATTCTGATTTAATTCAGAATTAATTCAAATATTAGGAGATCAGGAAAGATCAGGGCAGATCAGAGAAGATAAAATCAGTTGAACATCGGTTAGAACAAATCTTGACAAACTGATAAAGCCAAAGATCAAAGCCAGTTTCATTAAATCCAGGAGCTGAAATGGGAAATCCAGAATGAGATAAAAGGAAATCATCAAAATCAGGAGCTATAACCCCCGAGTGTGGCCACCTGGCCACACCCAGGCCATGGAAATGCGGCTAAAGCCACATTTTCACAGCTTTGTTGAGGAAGTTGGGGGAGCGTTTGCTCTCCCTATATTCGTACGCTCCTCCTCGTTGGGTTTTGCCTATAAATACTGTGTTTTTCAGAGACCATAACAGATGACCAGGTAGAGAGTAAAATTTAGGCTATTTTGTAGTTTGTAACTTAGGTTTTTTTATTTTCTTTTATGTAATTTTTATTTTCTTTATGTAACTGAGAGGAGAGGAGATTTTCATGGAGGAATGAGAACGAGCTTGTACTGAGGGTGACACCGGTGTAAGTAATCTTTTCTTTCATTATTATTTAAACGAATTAAAGTTTTATTTTATTTTCTATTCTTATTTTTGTTTGCTTCCCTCTTCTGTGTTTGTGAATCCAAATGACTCCGATAGCCTCGAAGTTGCCTTACTCTTGCAAGTGCCATTGATGGCTTATGGTGATAAATATCCATTTCTATGGTAGTATAGCTTGTCCCTTCATTTCATAGTGTAAATCGGGAATGGGGAAGATCCTATTTGTCATACTTCGCTCACCTTCAAATAAATGTACATTGTCAATACGGGTCAAAAGGTAAGCAGGCGCCAAAGAGGTAAGTAAGTTTTTTAGGTTTTAACTTTCTTTTCTTTTAATTTTATTTTAGATCATCAACACCACAATCTCCTTATTGTTTTATCACTCTTTTCAAATTCTTTGTATATATATCCATTTTCTATTTTCTCCACCTTCTCAATCTACCACTTTCTTTCTAACTTAACTTTAACTTATTTTTCCTTTTCTTTTAAAGAACTAAAAGAAGATCCTTAACCATTCTATGTAGCTTAAAGAGAACTTACTAAAAAGCTTCCATCGCTAGTCCCTCCTTGTGAATCACAACCCGCATAGCCACTTGCTACAGTGGCAGTATTGAGTACTTGCACATTCAATTCTTAAGTTCTGAAATTCTGTATTCTTGTGTGCAGGTAAAACCTCAATCAATCATCCATCAAGACACAGCCATGAAAGCACTTGAGGCGATGCTTTTTTTATTTTAAAATTACTTAACAGTGATAATCTTCAAAGAAGATTGCAAGAAAGCATCATAGCTTTGGGTTCGTTCAAAAAACTCTGAAAGTTCTTCAGGACGCAGGCTTGAAGAAGAAGACAGTTTAAGAACCCTAAAGGTTCTTCAGAGCACCTGCCCATGAAGGAAAATAGTTGATTGGTAGTGAAAAGTACATTTTTATCATTATATTTACCATCACATTTTCATATTTATTCCTATAATTCTGCACATTTACTAATATTTTATTATTTATTGTGTGCAGGCCTTGAGTAAATAAAAAATAAAGAATAAAGCCCAAAAAGAAGCTCAAAAGCCCATATTCAAGCCCAAGTACAAAAGTGCAAATATTAATTGTCAAAAGTGCAAATACACAAGGGCTAAAGTTGCAAATATTAAAAGAAGAGGGAAGGATAGACTTCTATTCAACCCTAAACACTTGCAGATGAGGATAAAAGCCAAAGAAGGAGAATTTAAGATCACAAATTCGTGGATAAAAGATTTGGGATCTAGGTAACTTGATTCCAAGTTATATCCAAATCCAAAGATTAAGAGCCAGGATGCAGCTTCCAGAAGGAAACACCCAGATGGACGGACCAGGAGAGGCCACGCGCCAAAGCGTGTGGCCAACCGACACTATATTGCCGCGGAAACGCGGCCCAAGCCGCGTTTCCGCGGCAAATTGGATGACTCCAGGGAACAGCTTTCGTGGTCGACTTCTATCCGGACTCTACCTCCTTTTGAGCCTATAAATACCCCTGCAGTGCAACCGAGAAAAGCGTCCAGCGAAATACAGGGCCAAATCTAGGGTTTTAGGCTTTCTTCTTCTAGTTTAGATTTTCTTTTCTCTTTTGTAATTTCTATTTTTCCTTTTTGTAAACTGAGAGGAGATGATGTTCTCATGGAGGAAGGAGATCTACTTGTACTGAGGGTGACAATCGGTGTAAGTTTTGCTTTTCCGCCATTGTTAAATAAATCGAATCGAGGTTCGTTCTTTTTTATTATGTTATGTTCTTTTATTCTTGTTGATTCTTGTGTATCTCAGTTTTTGTTTTCTTCTATTGCTGTTTCTCTAATGTCTTGCTCACCATGATTGAAAACGAGCACAAAAACAAATGGAAAACATGATATCCGGCCTACTAGCCGTCTAATACAATAAACTACCAATCATGCTACGATAAAGTTTAATGTCTACACTTTTACCTTGTTCATCCTTATCAAGCTTGGTAGTTGTTGCCATGGGAGTTTTGCTCACTCTAGCGCCTTTAAGTCCGAACCTCTTGACGAGTTCCTTAGTGTACTTAGCTTGATTGATGAAGATCCCATCCTTCCTTTGCTTGATTTGGAGTCCAAGGAAATAGTTGAGTTCCCCCATCATAGACATTTCAAATTCATCCTTCATGCATGATTCAAAAGCTTGGCAAAGAGATTCATTAGTAGAACCAAAAATAATATCATCTACATAAATTTGCACAATAAGAATATCATTTTTCACATGTTTTGTAAATAAAGTTGTGTCAATTTTACCTTTCTTAAAACCATTTGAAATTAAAAATGAGGAAAGTCTTTCATACCAAGCCCTAGGGGCTTGTTTTAAACCATAAAGAGCTTTATCTAATTTAAACACAAAATCCGGATGTGTAGGATCAACAAACCCGGGGTTGTTCAACATACACCTCCTCTTCAATAAACCATTTAGAAAAGCACTTTTGACATCCATTTGAAACAATTTAAAATCTTTATATGAGGCAAATGCTAGTGTCATCCGTATGGCTTCAAGCCGTGCTACGGGTGCAAAGGTTTCTTCAAAATCGATTCCTTCGATTTGAGTGTAACCTTGGGCAACTAACCTAGCTTTATTCCTAACAACGTTACCCGATTCATCCAACTTGTTCTTAAAGATTCACTTAGTACCAATTGTTGGTCTATCGTGGGGCCTAGGAACAAGGTGCCAAACTTGGTTGCGCTCAAATTGATTGAGTTCCTCTTGCATGGCTAGCAACCAATATTGTTGGCCCAAGGTTACAATTACCCATGATTAGTGTATTTTGATGATTACAAAACATATTAGTTATTTGTACTAATAACATTTGTTGTTTAAGTGTGTTTTCAGATTTCTATTCATACTAGAAGTCTTCTCTCACAAATACAAGGTTTTTTGGACTCAAGTCAACTCCAAGTGGGCTCAAGATGCAAAATTGAAGATCAAGTGAAGATAGCCCATCTTGAAGCATAGCCTTGAAGTCTTTTAGAAGTGTGTAAGTTTAGAATGTTAAAGTTTGAATATAGGAAATTTGGCTCTAGGATTTGCACACACACTTGTTTCATATATTTTCTATGTTTTGAAAATGTCTATTTCTAAGTTTTATGCCTTAGTTTATATATACATGTACCAAAAGCTTTAATCTTGAAATCTTGCTTAAAACATGTGTATAAACTATTTTCTGCATAATACTTAGCTATATGTATTTTAAAATATTTTTCAAAAATTTTTCTAACTCAAAACAGCCCAGTTTTTCTGTTTCAGGCAACTTCGGTCGACCGGCCCGGTCGACCGGCGATGTGTCTGGACATGCACTGTTCGTGCATGTCTGTCGGTCGACCGAACCGGTCGACCGATGGAGAGCAAATTGCTCTCGGGTTATTTCGGTCGACCGGACCGGTCGACCGGAAGAAGGAAACTGTGTTTCCTCTTTTGGGACGGTCGACCAGACCGGTCGACCGGGCGCCAACGGCTCTTTGCAGCTGTGCTGGCGGTCGATCGGACCGGTCGACCGCCAGGCCTGCAACAAGCCTAACGGCTCTTTCCTCTTTGGGCAGTTCTGAAAAATCTGTTTCTTTTTCAGCTTTAACAGATTTTTGGAGATTTGTTGGGGAGCTTTTTCAGAGAAAATAAGACAAAAAGAAATTGTTTTTAACCTATTTTTAAGCCTATAAATAGAGGAGAAGTCTCTCTTGCATATCACTTAGAAAAATCCTCAAGTTTGCATTGTTTTCAAAAGAGAAAAGAAAAGAGTTTAAAGCTTTCATTTCAATTCTTTTTGAGCTAGTTTTTCAGTTGTGTTTGATTGCTAATATCACTCTACAACTGAAGTTTTTCTCACCACACTTCATAGAGCCAAAAATCCTATACTCATTCTATAGTGAAGTTGTAATTGAAGTGAGAGTGTTTGTAAAAGAGTTTGAGAAAGAGTGTAGTGATCTTGTTGTGATCACTTTGTTCTTGTAATCCTTTCCTTGTGGAGCAACCTCTTCGGTAGAGGTCCTTTGTACTCGGTGGAGCTCGGTGCTTGGTCTTCGGTAGACCAAATTGTAAAGGCATCCTCGGTGGATAGTGAAAACCCTTCACGGAGGTGAAGGCGGGACTAGAGCAAGTGTGCTCGAACCTCGAAACAAATCATCTTGTTTGCGATTGCCTTTGCATTATTCTTGCTTAAAATTTCTCTTGCTTTATATTGTCTTGAATTATTTGCTTGAGAACTAACCCTTTACTTGTGCAATCTTGTCTTGCTCACTTTACTTGCTATATTGCTTGTGTGTATTTCATCATAGCATTTCATCCTTTACTTGTTCGATCATATCTCATACAACACGGTTGCATTGCGCACCTCTAACCCATATCTAGGGGAATTGGGAGGAAGGAGTTCAGAACCTCGCAAGGGGTATTCGGATCTTAGTCGTGTTTTGAGAGATCGTTGCATCACTCATTTTATTAAAGTTTAAAAAAAATCATTAGATTAGCATTCACACCTATTCACCCCCCCTCTAGGTGTTTTTCAATTGGTATCAGAGCTTGGACTCTAGGATTTGGTTTAACCACCTTAGAGAAGATCCTAATTTGCTAATCATTTCATTCATATTCATATAAGTAAAAATGGCCGATGGAATTAAGACCCCTCCTAAGTTTGATGGACTTAACTTTCCCATATGGAAAGTTAAGATGATCGTGTTTTTGCAATCTCTAGGTAGCCGAGTTGCAAAAGCCGTGACTAAGTCCTTCAGTGTACCCCCCGGTGACGAATCCACTTGGTCCGAAATAGAGACTAAGGAATTCGATGCCAATGCCAAAGCTCACTATGCACTTCTTCAAGCCCTAAATGATGATGACATAGCTAGGGTTATACATTGCAAATCCGCATATGAGATTTGGTCACACTTGATAGTCACTCATGAGGGAACCTCACAAGTAAAGAAGGCTAAGATTGACCTTCTTCGGTCCCAATATGAAACATTTAGCATGCAAGATAATGAAACCATAGATGATATGGTTACAAGATTTACAAAGATTACTAATGGACTCTCTTCTTTAGGTGAAGACATCAACAATGATCAAAGAGTAAGGAAGATCATCCGGGCTCTACCTCCTTCATGGGAAGTTAAAGCAACAACCTTGAAGGAACTCAACGACAATGAAGAGATGGAGCTCATAGGTCTCATTGGGAACCTCAAAACCCATGAGATGGAAAGGAAAGCAAGGGAGGATATGGCTCCTTCCAAAAAGAAGACTATCGCCTTCAAGAGTCAAGCTACACACTCCGATGAAAATGATGAAGAAGAAGATGATGAGGAGCTCTCACTCCTTATTAAGAATGTCCGGAGGATGTACAATAAGGCGAAGTACCAAGGTAGAAGAGATGGCAAGGAGGCAAAGAAGAAATGAAGATTGTGTGCTTCAATTGCCAAAGACCGGGACACATTGTGACGGAGTGTCCGGACAAAGCTAAGCCCTCCACTTCAAAGAAGCCTTACAAGAAGAAGGCTATGAAGGCAACTTGGGATTCGGAGACCGAATCCGAGGAAGAAATAGACACCGCCAACATGTGCTTCATGGCTAATGAAGGCACAAGCAAGGTAACCTCTTCCCCTTCTCATGATAATGAACTTTCTATGGATGTGTTAGAAGAGGCCTTTGTTCAGTTGTCACAAAACTATGATTTCTTAAAGAAAGGTATCTTAAAATGAAAAAGGAAAATGAATCTTTAAGTCTTCAAGTTTTTACTCTTACAAAGGAAAAAGATGATTTGGTTTCCACCTTGGCCACTACCAAAAATGATTTTGAAAAATATAAGATTTCTTGCAAAGGTAAGGCCCCACTAATTGACTCAAATGAAGTTTCTATGCTTAAGGAAAGATTAGATTCTTTAAGTGTTGTTTTGAAAGATTGTGAGTTTAACAAGAAGAAAATTGAGGCTATGTTTCCTAAGAAACAAGCCCCAAAGAAAAATGCTCATGCTCATGTTCATGTTCATGCTACACAACCTAAACAACATGGCAAAACCCCTAAACATGCTCACACTACACATACACATCATGCATTCATGTATGGTAGAGTGTTCTCATGTTCACATTGTGGATGGAAAGGGCACTTAGCCAATTTTTGCTATGATAGATTAAATGTATCACGTCATAATGTTTGGGTTCGAGGCACTAACTTTCAAGGACCCAAGAAAGTTTGGGTACCAAAATCAACAATTATGTTAAATGATGTAGGTACTTTCCAAATCCCAACGACGTAGAGGATTGTGGTATCTTGATAGCGGTTGCTCAAGGCACATGACTTGGGACATCAACAACTTTGCAACCCTATCAAGATATCATGAAGGTGGCACCGTCACCTTCGGAGATGACGCCAAGGGTAAAATCATCGGTATTGGTAATGTAAAACTTGGCACCTCTCCTTTAATTGAAAATGTAGTTTTAGTTGATGGCCTCAAGCATAATCTCTTGAGTGTTAATCAACTTTGTGATAAAGGTTTTGATATTGTTTTTGATAATGTTGCTTGTAAAGTAATTGATAGAACTTCTAATGTTTTTGTATTTTCCCGTTTTCGTGAAAGTAATGTTTATATGATTGATATGTTAAATATGTCTTGTAATATTACTTGTTTGAAAGCCCTCGATGATGACTCTTGGTTGTGGCATAGGAGATTAGGGCATATTTCTTTTGATCACATTTCTAGGTTAAACACAAAGGAAATGGTGAAAGGTATTCCTTGTTTGAATTTTGAAAAGGACCGAGTTTGTGACGCATGTCAATTTGGGAAACAAACTAAGTCTTCTTTCAAGTCAATTAAGGATATCATGACATCACGTCCTTTGGAGTTAATCCATATGGATCTATTTGGCCCTACACAAACCAAAAGTCTAAGTGGGAATAGATTTGCTTATGTTTTGGTTGATGATTTTTCAAGGTTTACTTGGGTTTTCTTTCTTGAACATAAAAGCCAAGCATTTTCTTATTTTCAAACTTTTAAGAAAAGAGTAGAAAAAGAAAAGGATTCTTTGATTTTGAGAATAAGAAGTGATAGAGGAGGTGAATTCATTAACCAACCCTTTACCACTTTTTGTGATGAACATGGAATAAAGCATGAACTTTCTTGTCCTAGAACTCCACAACAAAATGGAGTAGTTGAACGGAAAAATAGAACATTACAAGAGATGGCTAGGACAATGCTAAGTGAATATGGTCTACCACATTATTTGTGGGCGAGGCCGTTAATACATCATGCTACATATCAAATCGCGTTTTCTTGTGTAAAAATACTACTAAAACTTCTTTTGAAATGTACTTTTCTAGAAAACCAAATGTTTCTTATTTCAAAGTTTTTGGATGCAAATGTTTTGTTTTAAATACAAAAGATAATTTGGGAAAATTTGATCCTAAATCTTATGAGGCTATTTTTGTAGGTTACTCAAATACTAGTAAGGCTTATAGAGTTTTCATTAGATCATCATTGACTATTGAAGAGTCTATTCATGTTAAGTTTGAGGAATCTAACAAGTTTGTTAAGAATGTTGTAGAAATAGATGCATTGGATGAAGGTATGGAGAAAGTGACCTTGGAGGATGCTTCTACTATGGGAGACAAACCAAAAGATGATGAAGGAAGCAAAGCTAAAGTGGAAGAGGCACAAGGGAATGAAAATCAAACACATGAGGTGGAGCCTACTCAACCACTACCAAAGGATTGGAGATACAATCCACATCATCCCAAGGACCTCGTCATAGGTGAAGTATCAAAAGGGTAACCACTCCCTCTAGACTTCATGACTATTGTGGTAACTATGCATTCATTTCTCATATTGAACTCAAAAATGTCCTCGAAGCCGAGGCCGATTCATATTGGTTGCTAGCCATGCAAGAGGAGCTCAATCAATTTGAGCGCAACCAAGTTTGGCACCTTGTTCCTAGGCCCCACGATAGACCAACAATTGGTACTAAGTGGATCTTTAAGAATAAGTTGGATGAATCGGGTAATGTAGTTAGAAACAAGGCTAGGTTAGTTGCCCAAGGTTACACTCAAATCGAAGGGATCGATTTTGAAGAAACCTTTGCACCCGTAGCACGGCTTGAAGCCATACGGATGACACTAGCATTTGCCTCATATAAAGATTTCAAATTATTTCAAATGGATGTTAAAAGTGCTTTTCTAAATGGATTTATTGAAGAGGAGGTGTATGTTGAACAACCCCCCGGGTTTGTTGATCCTACACATCCGGATTTTGTTTTTAAATTAGATAAAGCTCTTTATGGTTTAAAACAAGCCCCTAGGGCTTGGTATGAAAGACTTTCTTCATTTTTGACTTCAAATGGTTTTAAGAAAGGTAAAATTGATACAACCTTGTTTACAAAACATGTAGAAAAAGATATTCTTATTGTGCAAATTTATGTGGATGATATTATTTTTGGTTCTACTAATGAATCTCTTTGCAAAGCTTTTGAATCATGCATGAAGGATGAATTCGAAATGTCTATGATGGGGGAACTCAACTATTTCCTTGGACTCCAAATCAAGCAAAAGAAGGATGGGATCTTCATCAATCAAGCCAAGTACACAAAGGAACTAATCAAAAGATTTGGGCTTGAAGGATCGAAAGTAAGCAAAACTCCCTTGGCAACAACTACAAAGCTTGACAAGGATGAACAAGGTAAAAGTGTAGACATTAAACTTTATAGAAGCATGATTGGTAGTTTGCTTTATTTGACGGCTAGTAGGCCGGATATTATGTTTTTCCGTTTGTCTTTGTGCACGTTTTTAATCTTGTCCTAAAGAATCTCACATAATTGCGGTTAAACGCATAATTAGATACCTTAAGGGCACTATTGAAATGGGTTTGTGGTATCCTAAAACCGGATTATTTGAAATGAAGAGTTTTTCGGATGCCGACTATGCGGGTTGTAGGGTAGATAGGAAGAGCACAAGTGGAACATGTCAATTCTTAGGTAATTGTCTTGTATCTTGGTCTTCCAAAAAGCAAAATTCGGTAGCCCTATCAACCGCCGAGACGGAGTATGTTGCAGCCGGAACTTGTTGTGCACAAGTTCTTTGGATGAAACATACTCTCCTTGACTATGATTTACACTTTGATCATGTTAAAATATTTTGTGATAATACTAGTACTATTCACATGACAAAGAATGCAAATCAACATAGTAAAACCAAACACATTGACATTAGGTATCACTTTCTTAGAGATCATTATGAGAAAGGTGATATTGATATTGATTATGTTTCTACCGATTTTCAACTTGCCGATATTTTTACTAAACCTTTAGACTATGCTAGATTTTCATTTATTTGTGGTGAGTTGAATGTTTGCATTATAGATTCTTAAAAATAAAAATTTTTTCAATTGGTATTTTAACCCTTTTTGATGTATGACAAAAAGGGGGAGAATAAGTTTAGTTTAATATTTAGTTTTGAATATTATTTGAGTTTTATTTTATGATGAAAAAGAAAGTTTGTTTCTTTAAGTTTTTTACATTGAATGCTTTATGTATTGTGCTTTCAATAGTCCAATTTTTTATACATAGCATTATTTGAGGGGGAGTTTTTCAAACTCCTCTTCCATGTTTACTTAAATAACCTATATGTTTTGTCATCATCAAAAAGGGGGAGATTGTTGGCCCAAGGTTACAATCACCCATGATTAGTGTATTTTGATGATTACAAAACATATTAGTTATTTGTACTAATAACATTTGTTGTTTAAGTGTGTTTTCAGATTTCTATTCATACTAGAAGTCTTCTCTCACAAATACAAGGTTTTTTGGACTCAAGTCAACTCCAAGTGGGCTCAAGATGCAAAATTGAAGATCAAGTGAAGATAGCCCATCTTGAAGCATAGCCTTGAAGTCTTTTAGAAGTGTGTAAGTTTAGAATGTTAAAGTTTGAATATAGGAAATTTGGCTCTAAGATTTGCACACACACTTGTTTCATATATTTTCTATGTTTTGAAAATGTCTATTTCTAAGTTTTATGCCTTAGTTTATATATACATGTACCAAAAGCTTTTATCTTGAAAATCTTGCTTAAAACATGTGTATAAACTATTTTCTGCATAATACTTAGCTATATGTATTTTAAAATATTTTTCAAAAATTTTTCTAACTCAAAACAGCCCAGTTTTTCTGTTTCAGGCAACTTCGGTCGACCGGCCCGGTCGACCGGCGATGTGTCTGGACATGCACTGTTCGTGCATGTCTGTCGGTCGACCGAACCGGTCGACCGATGGAGAGCAAATTGCTCTCGGGTTATTTCGGTCGACCGGACCGGTCGACCGGAAGAATGAAACTGTGTTTCCTCTTTTGGGACGGTCGATCGGACCGGTCGACCGGGCGCCAACGGCTCTTTGCAGCTGTGCTGGCGGTCGACCGGACCGGTCGACCGCCAGGCCTGCAACAAGCCTAACGGCTCTTTCCTCTTTGGGCAGTTCTGAAAAATCTGTTTCTTTTTCAGCTTTAACAGATTTTTGGAGATTTGTTGGGGAGCTTTTTCAGAGAAAATAAGACAAAAAGAAATTGTTTTTAACCTATTTTTAAGCCTATAAATAGAGGAGAAGTCTCTCTTGCATATCACTTAGAAAAATCCTCAAGTTTGCATTGTTTTCAAAAGAGAAAAGAAAAGAGTTTAAAGCTTTCATTTCAATTCTTTTTGAGCTAGTTTTTCAGTTGTGTTTGATTGCTAATATCACTCTACAACTGAAGTTTTTCTCACCACACTTCATAGAGCCAAAAATCCTATACTCATTCTATAGTGAAGTTGTAATTGAAGTGAGAGTGTTTGTAAAAGAGTTTGAGAAAGAGTGTAGTGATCTTGTTGTGATCACTTTGTTCTTGTAATCCTTTCCTTGTGGAGCAACCTCTTCGGTAGAGGTCCTTTGTACTCGGTGGAGCTCGGTGCTCGGTCTTCGATAGACCAAATTGTAAAGGTATCCTCGGTGGATAGTGGAAACCCTTCACGGAGGTGAAGGCGGGGACTAGAGCAAGTGTGCTCGAACCTCGAAACAAATCATCTTGTTTGCGATTGCCTTTGCATTATTCTTGCTTAAAATTTCTCTTGCTTTATATTGTCTTGAATTATTTGCTTGAGAACTAACCCTTTACTTGTGCAATCTTGTCTTGCTCACTTTACTTGCTATATTGCTTGTGTGTATTTCATCATAGCATTTCATCCTTTACTTGTTCGATCATATCTCATACAACACGGTTGCATTGCGCACCTCTAACCCATATCTAGGGGAATTGGGAGGAAGGAGTTCAGAACCTCGCAAGGGGTATTCGGCTCTTAGTCGTGTTTTGAGAGATCGTTGCATCACTCATTTTATTAAAGTTTAAAAAAAATCATTAGATTAGCATTCACACCTATTCACCCTCCCTCTAGGTGTTTTTCAAATATGAATCGGCCTCGGCTTCGAGACGTTCTTGGGTTCAACATGAGAAATAAATGCATAATGTCCACAATAATCATGAAGTTTAGAGCGAGTGGTTACCCCTTTAGATACATCACCTATGACGAGGTCCTTTGGATGATGAGGATTGTATCTCCAATCCTTTGGAAGTTGTTGAGTAGGCTCCACTTCAATTGATTGAATTTCATTTCCTTGAGCCTCTTCTACTTTAGCTTCACTTCCTTCATCATCCTTTGGCTTGTCTCCCATAGTAGGTGTATCCTCCAAAGTCACTTTCTCCAAGCCTTCATCCAATGCATCTATTTCTACAACATTCTTAACAAACAAGTTAGATTCTTCAAACTTAACATGTATAGATTCCTCAATAGTTAATGATGATCTATTGAAGATTCTATAAGCCTTACTAGTATTAGAATAACCCACAAAATTGCCTCATAAGATCTAGCATCAAATTTTCCTAAATTATCTTTTGTATTTAAAACAAAACATTTGCATCCAAAAACCTTAAAATATGAAACATTTGGTTTTCTAGAAAAGTACATTTCAAAAGAAGTTTTTGAAGTATTTTTACACAAGAAAACACGATTTGATATATAGCATGATGTATTAACGGCCTCGGCCCACAAATAATGTGGTTGACCATATTCACTTAGCATTGTCCTAGCCATCTCTTGTAAAGTTCGATTTTTCCGTTTAACTACTCCATTTTGTTGTGGAGTTCTAGGACAAGAAAGTTCATGCTTAATTTCATGTTTTTCACAAAAAGTGGTAAAGGGTAGGTTAATGAACTCACCTCCTCTATCACTTCTTATTCTTAAAATTGAAGTATCTTTTTCCTTTTCAACTCTTTTCTTAAAGGCTTGAAAATTTGAAAAGGCTTGATTTTTGTGTTCAAGAAAGAAAACCCAAGTAAAACGGGAAAAGTCATCAATCAAACAAATGCAAACCGATTCCTACTTAGACTTTTGGTTTGAGAAGGACCAAATAAATCCATATGGATCAACTCCAAAGGACGTGATGTCATGATATCCTTAATTGACTTGAAAGAAGACTTAGTTTGTTTCCCAAATTGACATGCATCACAAACTCGGTCCTTTTCAAAATTCAACAAGGAATACCTTTCACCATTTCCTTTGTGTTTAACCTAGATATATGGTCAAATGAAATGTAGCCTAATCTTCTATGCCACAACCAAGAGTCATCATCGAGGGCTTTCAAACAAGTAATATTGCAAGACAAGTTAGACAAGTCAATCATGTACATATTGTTATCACGAAAACCGGAAAATATACATGTATTAGATTGTCTATCAAAACTCTACAAGCTATGTTATCAAAAACAACTTCAAAATCTTTATCACAAAGTTGACTAATACTCAAGAGATTATACTTGAGTCCATCAACTAAAACAACATTTTCTATTAAAGAGGATGAACCAAGTTTAACATTACCAATACCGATGATTTTACCCTTGGCATCATCTCCGAAGGTGACGGTGCCACCTTCATGGTATCTTGATAGGGTTGCAAAGTTGTTGATGTCCCAAGTCATGTGCCTTGAGCAACCACTATCAAGATACCACAATCCTCTACGTCGTTGGGCCTTGGAAGGTACCTACATCATTTAACAAAGTTGTTGACTTTGGTACCCAAATTTTCTTGGGTCCTTGAAAGTTAGTGTTTCGAACCCAAACATTATGACAAGATGCACTTAATCTATCATAGCAAAAATTAGCTAAGTGCCCTTTACGCCAACAATGTGAACATGAGAACACTCTTCCATACATAAATGCATGATGTGTGTGTGAAGTGTGAGCATGTCTTGGGGGTTTGCCACGATGTAAAGGTTGTGTGGTATGAACATGAGCATGAGCATGGTAAACATTTTTCTTAGGGGCTTGTTTCTTAGGAAACATCGCCTCAAACTTCTTCTTATTAAACTCACAATTTTTTAAAACAATTCCTAATGAGTCTATTCTTTCTTTAAGCATAGTAATCTCATTAGAATCAACTAGTGGGGACTTGCCTTTACAAGAAATCTTATACTTGTCAAAATCTTTTTGGGTGGAAACAAGAGTGGAAAATAATTCATCTTTTTCTTTAGAAAGAGTAAAAACTTGATGAGTAAGAGATTCATTTTCCTTTTTCATTTTTAAATATTTTTTCTTAAGAAAATCATAGTTATGTGATAGTTCTACAAATGCCTCTCCTAACTCATCCATGGAAAGTTCATCATTAATAGAAGAAGTGTTAGGGGTTACCTTACTTGTGCCTTCATTAGCCATGAAGCACATGTTTGCGGTGTCAACCTCCTCCTCGGATTCGCTCTCGGAATCCCACGTAGCCTTCAATGCTTTCTTCTTGTGAATCTTCTTTGAGGTGGAGGGCTTCACTTTATCCGGGCACTCCGCAACAATGTGACCGGGTCTCTTGTAATTAAAACAAACAATCTTCCTCTCTTCTTGCCATCTCCTTCTTCCTTAGAATTTAGCCTTATTGTATATCCTCCGAACATTCTTTACAAGAAGTGAGAGCTCTTCGTCATCTTCTTCTTCATCGTCTTCGTCGGAGTGTGAGGATTGACTTTTGAAGGCTATTATCTTCTTCTTGGAAGGAGCCATTTCTTCCCTTACCTTTCTCTCCATCTCATGCGTTTTGAGGTTCCCAATGAGACTAATTAGCTCCATCTCCTCCTTGTCATTGAGTTCCTTCAAGGTAGTTGCTTTTACTTCCCATGAAGGAGGAAGAGCCCGGATGATCTTTCTTACTCTTTGATCGTTGTCGATAGCATCACCTAGAGAAGAAAGTCCATTAGTGATCTTTGTAAATCTTGTAACCATATCATCTATGGTTTCATTTTCTTGCATGCAAAAGTTCTCATATTGGGACTGAAGAAGGTCTATCTTAGCCCTCTTCATTTGTGAGGTCCCTTCATGTGTAACTAGCAAATGTGTCCAAATTTTATATGCGGACTTGCAATGAATAACTCTAGCTATATCATCATCATTAAGGGCTTGAAGGAGTGCATAATGAGCCCTAGCATTGGCATCAAATTCCTTAGTCTCAATTTTGGACCAAGTGGATTCATCACCGGGGGTGCACTAAAGGGTTTGGTCACGGCCTTTGCAACTCGACTACCTAGAGATTGCAAGAAAACGGTCATCTTAACCTTCCATATGGGAAAGTTAAGTCCATCAAACTTAGGGGTGTCTTAATACCATCGGCCACTTTTACTAAGTGAGAGTGTATGAAAAAATGAATGAAGTGATTAGCAAAATTAGGATCTCTCTAAGGTTGTTAAGCCAAGAGCCTAGTAACCAAGCTCTGATACCAATTGAAAAACACCTAGAGGGGGGTGAATAGGTGTAATTGCTAATCTAACAATCTTTTAAAAATTACGATGGATGAATGATGCAACGATCTCTCAAAACAAGACTAAGAGCCGAATACCCCGTGAGAGGTTCTGAACTCCTTCCTCCCAATTCCCCTTGAATGGGTTAGAGGTGCGCAATGCAACCTTGTTGTATGAGAATTGATCGACAAAATATCAATGAATGAATAATAGGCAATGATGAAGAGCACACAATAATCACAAGTAGAGGAAGCAAAAATACTTGAAACAATAAGCAATAGAGAGCAATTGAAAGTAAAGCAAAATAGAGAGCAAGAGCAAAAGACAATCGCAAACACAAGTATTTGTTTCGAGGTTCGAGCCACCGCTCTACTCCCCGCCTTCACCTCCATGAAGGGTTTCCACTAGCCACCGAGAACGCTTACAACGGTCTACCGAAGACCCGAGCACCGAGCTCCACCAATTACAATAACCTCTACCGAAGAGGTGTCTCTACAAGAACAAGAAGAGGAACAAGTAACAAAAGTGATCACAACAAGATCACTAAACTCTTTTACAAACTCTCACTCTTTTACAACTTCCTTATAGAATGAGTAAGGGATTTTTGGCTCTAAGAAGTGTAGTGAGAAAACTCAGTTGTAGAGATGATTTTTGCTGGAGAACACAACTGAAAACAAGCTCAAGAAAGAGTTGAAAATGAAGGGCTTAAAACACTTTTCTTCTCTTTTGAAAACTATGAAAACTTGAGGATTTTTCTTGGTATTTTGTAAGAGACTCTTCTCCTCTATTTATATGGAGAGAAATAGGTAAAAAAAATTTATTTTAATCTTATTTGACCTAAAAAAGTTCTCTAAAACCTCAGAAAAAGCCTGCTAAAACAGATCAATAAAACAGATTTCAAAATTGCACAAAAGAGGAAAGAGCCGTTGGGCTTTTGCAGGCTTGGCGATCGACCGGGCCGGTCGGCCGCCAGCTCAGCTGGCAAAGAGCCGTTGGCTCGGGTTGACCGTCCTCTAAAAGAAAACACAGTTTTCTTCGGGCGGTCGACCGGGGCGGTCGACCCAGAAAACCCGAGAGCAACTGCTTACAATTGGTCGACCCGGGCGGTCGGCCGACAGACGTGCACAAACGTGCACGTCCTGGTACAGGCGCCGGTCGACCGGGCCGGTCGGCCGGTCTTGCCTGAAACAGAAAAACAGCAGCAGGACCTGGAATTTTTTTTGTAGTAAAAAAAATATTTTGAAGTAAAGGATATCTAAGTATCATGAAGAAAGAGTATACATGATTTAAAAAAGATATATGTCTTTGTAAAACTCGGAGTCATGTATATTTGTTAAGTCATGAGAAAAACTTAGAAAAAACTTTAACTTGAAAACTTGTATTAAAAATGTGTGTGTGTATCCTAGAGCCAATTTCCAAAACTCAAACTTTAACAACCTATTTCTTAGATTGGTTCTAAGTACTACAAGTGCTTCAAGAGGGCTTTCACCATATGATCTTCAAAACTTGATTCTTGAGCCCAATTTGAGTTGACTTGAGTCCAAAATACTTTTCTTTAGGGAAGAACCCTTCTAGTTTGGTTAGAACCCTGAAACACACTTAACCAACAAACTTTATTAGTACAAATAACTAATATGTTTTGTAGTCATCAAAACTCTCTAAACACGGGTGATTGTAACCTTGGGCCAACAATCTCCCCCTTTTTGATGATGACAAAACATATAGGTTATTTAAATAAAAATGGAAGAAGAGCTTGGAAAGCTCCCCCTCAAATAATGCTATGTATCAATAATGTCAATGAAGAGCTAAACACATAAGGCACATAGTTTTGTTAAAAACTCAAATGCATCTTAAATACATCAAATACACAATAAACAAACAAAACAACAAACACACTTATACTTTACTTATACTTTTTCTCCCCCTTTTGGTCATACATCAAAAAGGGTTAAACAAAACAAACAAAACAAAAAGATTTTTCTTTAAGAATCCATAATGCAAATATTCAACTCACCACAAATAAAGGAAAATCTAGCATAATCCAATGGTTTAGTAAAAATATCTGCAAGTTGAAAATCGGTAGAAACATAATCAATATCAATATCACCTTTCTCATAATGATCTCTAAGAAAGTGATACCTAATGTCAATGTGTTTGATTTTACTATGTTGATTCGCATTCTTTGTCATGTGAATTGTACTATTATTATCACAAAATATTTTAACATGATCAAAGTGTAAATCATAGTCGAGGAGAGTATGTTTCATCCAAAGAACTTGTGCACAATAAGCTCCGGCTGCAACATACTCCGCCTCGGCGGTTGATAGGGCTACCGAATTTTGCTTTTTGGAAGACCAAGATACAAGACAATTACCTAGGAATTGACATGTTCCACTTGTGCTCTTCCTATCTACCCTACAACCCGCATAGTCGGCATCCGAAAAACTCTTCATATCGAATAGTTCGGTTTTCGGATACCACAAACCCATTTCAATAGTGCCCTTAAGGTATTTAATAATGCGTTTACCGCTACTAAATTAGACTCCTTAGGACATGATTGAAAACGAGCACAAAACAAATGGAAAACATGATATCCGGCCTACTAGCCGTCTAATACAATAAACTACCAATCATGCTATGATAAAGTTTAATGTCTACACTTTTACCTTGTTCATCCTTATCAAGCTTGGTAGTTGTTGCCATGGGAGTTTTGCTCACTCTAGCGCCTTCAAGTCCGAACCTCTTGATGAGTTCCTTTGTGTACTTAGCTTGATTGATGAAGATCCCATCCTTCCTTTGCTTGATTTGGAGTCCAAGGAAATAGTTGAGTTCCCCCATCATAGACATTTCAAATTCATCCTTCATGCATGATTCAAAAGCTTGGCAAAGAGATTCATTAGTAGAACCAAAAATAATATCATCTACATAAATTTGCACAATAAGAATATCATTTTTCACATGTTTTGTAAATAAAGTTGTGTCAATTTTACCTTTCTTAAAATCATTTGAAATTAAAAATGAGGAAAGACTTTCATACCAAGCCCTAGGGGCTTGTTTTAAACCATAAAGAGCTTTATCTAATTTAAACACAAAATCCGGATGTGTAGGATCAACAAACCCGGGGGTTGTTCAACATACACCTCCTCTTCAATAAAACCATTTAGAAAAGCACTTTTGACATCCATTTGAAACAATTTAAAATCTTTATATGAGGCAAATGCTAGTGTCATCCGTATGGCTTCAAGCCGTGCTACGGGTGCAAAGGTTTCTTCAAAATCGATTCCTTCGATTTGAGTGTAACCTTGGGCAACTAACCTAGCTTTATTCCTAACAACGTTACCCGATTCATCCAACTTGTTCTTAAAGATTCACTTAGTACCAATTGTTGGTCTATCGTGGGGCCTAGGAATAAGGTGCCAAACTTGGTTGCGCTCAAATTGATTGAGTTCCTCTTGCATGGCTAGCAACCAATATGAATCGGCCTCGGCTTCGAGGACGTTCTTGGGTTCAACATGAGAAATAAATGCATAATGTCCACAAAAATCATGAAGTTTAGAGCGAGTGGTTACCCCTTTAGATACATCACCTATGACGAGGTCCTTTGGATGATGAGGATTGTATCTCCAATCCTTTGGAAGTTGTTGAGTAGGCTCCACTTCAATTGATTGAATTTCATTTCCTTGAGCCTCTTCTACTTTAGCTTCACTTCCTTCATCATCCTTTGGCTTGTCTCCCATAGTAGGTGTATCCTCCAAAGTCACTTTCTCCAAGCCTTCATCCAATGCATCTATTTCTACAACATTCTTAACAAACAAGTTAGATTCTTCAAACTTAACATGTATAGATTCCTCAATAGTTAAGGATGATCTATTGAAGATTCTATAAGCCTTACTAGTATTAGAATAACCCACAAAAATTGCCTCATAAGATCTAGCATCAAATTTTCCTAAATTATCTTTTGTATTTAAAACAAAACATTTGCATCCAAAAACCTTAAAATATGAAACATTTGGTTTTCTAGAAAAGTACATTTCAAAAGAAGTTTTTGAAGTATTTTTACACAAGAAAACACGATTTGATATATAGCATGATGTATTAACGGCCTCGGCCCACAAATAATGTGGTTGACCATATTCACTTAGCATTGTCCTAGCCATCTCTTGTAAAGTTCGATTTTTCCGTTTAACTACTCCATTTTGTTGTGGAGTTCTAGGACAAGAAAGTTCATGCTTAATTTCATATTCTTCACAAAAAGTGGTAAAGGGTAGGTTAATGAACTCACCTCCTCTATCACTTCTTATTCTTAAATTGAAGTATCTTTTTCCTTTTCAACTCTTTTCTTAAAGGCTTGAAAATTTGAAAAGGCTTGATTTTTGTGTTCAAGAAAGAAAACCCAAGTAAAACGGGAAAAGTCATCAATCAAAACAAATGCAAACCGATTCCCACTTAGACTTTTGGTTTGAGAAGGACCAAATAAATCCATATGGATCAACTCCAAAGGACGTGATGTCATGATATCCTTAATTGACTTGAAAGAAGACTTAGTTTGTTTCCCAAATTGACATGCATCACAAACTCGGTCCTTTTCAAAATTCAAACAAGGAATACGTTTCACCATTTCCTTTGTGTTTAACCTAGATATATGGTCAAATGAAATGTAGCCTAATCTTCTATGCCACAACCAAGAGTCATCATCGAGGGCTTTCAAACAAGTAATATTGCAAGATAAGTTAGACAAGTCAATCATGTACATATTGTTATCACGAAAACCGAAAAATATACATGTATTAGATTGTCTATCAAAAACTCTACAAGCTATGTTATCAAAAACAACTTCAAAATCTTTATCACAAAGTTGACTAATACTCAAGAGATTATACTTGAGTCCATCAACTAAAACAACATTTTCTATTAAAGGGGATGAACCAAGTTTAACATTACCAATACCGATGATTTTACCCTTGGCATCATCTCCGAAGGTGACGGTGCCACCTTCATGGTATCTTGATAGGGTTGCAAAGTTGTTGATGTCCCAAGTCATGTGCCTTGAGCAACCACTATCAAGATACCACAATCCTCTACGTCGTTGGGCCTTGGAAGGTACCTACATCATTTAACAAAGTTGTTGACTTTGGTACCCAAATTTTCTTGGGTCCTTGAAAGTTAGTGTTTCGAACCCAAACATTATGACAAGATGCACTTAATCTATCATAGCAAAATTAGCTAAGTGCCCTTTACGCCCACAATGTGAACATGAGAACACTCTTCCATACATAAATGCATGATGTGTGTGTGAAGTGTGAGCATGTTTTGGGGGTTTGCCACGATGTAAAGGTTGTGTGGTATGAACATGAGCATGAGCATGGTAAACATTTTTCTTAGGGGCTTGTTTCTTAGGAAACATCGCCTCAATCTTCTTCTTATAAACTCACAATTTTTTAAAACAATTCCTAATGAGTCTATTCTTTCTTTAAGCATAGTAATCTCATTAGAATCAACTAGTGGGGACTTGCCTTTATAAGAAATCTTATACTTGTCAAAATCTTTTTGGGTGGAAACAAGAGTGGAAAATAATTCATCTTTTTCTTTAGAAAGAGTAAAAACTTGATGAGTAAGAGATTCATTTTCCTTTTTCATTTTTAAATATTTTTTCTTAAGAAAATCATAGTTATGTGATAGTTCTACAAATGCCTCTCCTAACTCATCCATGGAAAGTTCATCATTAATAGAAGAAGTGTTAGGGGTTACCTTACTTGTGCCTTCATTAGCCATGAAGCACATGTTTGCGGTGTCAACCTCCTCCTCGGATTCGCTCTCGGAATCCCACGTAGTCTTCAATGCTTTCTTCTTGTGAATCTTCTTTGAGGTGGAGGGCTTCACTTTATCCGGGCACTCCGCAACAATGTGACCGGTCTCTTGCAATTAAAACAAACAATCTTCCTCTCTTCTTGCCATCTCCTTCTTCCTTGAAATTTAGCCTTATTGTATATCCTCCGAACATTCTTTACAAGAAGTGAGAGCTCTTCGTCATCTTCTTCTTCATCGTCTTCGTCGGAGTGTGAGGATTGACTTTTGAAGGCTATTATCTTCTTCTTGGAAGGAGCCATTTCTTCCCTTACCTTTCTCTCCATCTCATGGGTTTTGAGGTTCCCAATGAAACTAATTAGCTCCATCTCCTCCTTGTCATTGAGTTCCTTCAAGGTAGTTGCTTTTACTTCCCATGAAGGAGGAAGAGCCCGGATGATCTTTCTTACTCTTTGATCGTTGTCGATAGCATCACCTAGAGAAGAAAGTCCATTAGTGATCTTTATAAATCTTGTAACCATATCATCTATGGTTTCATTTTCTTGCATGCAAAAGTTCTCATATTGGGACCGAAGAAGGTCTATCTTAGCCCTCTTCACTTGTGAGGTCCCTTCATGTGTAACTAGCAAATGTGTCCAAATTTCATATGCGGACTTGCAATGAATAACTCTAGCTATATCATCATCATTAAGGGCTTGAAGGAGTGCATAATGAGCCCTAGCATTGGCATCAAATTCCTTAGTCTCAATTTTGGACCAAGTGGATTCATCACCGGGGGGTGCACTAAAGGGTTTGGTCACGGCCTTTGCAACTCGACTACCTAGAGATTGCAAGAAAACGGTCATCTTAACCTTCCATATGGGAAAGTTAAGTCCATCAAACTTAGGGGTGTCTTAATACCATCGGCCACTTTTACTAAGTGAGAGTGTATGAAAAATGAATGAAGTGATTAGCAAAATTAGGATCTCTCTAAGGTTGTTAAGCCAAGAGCCTAGTAACCAAGCTCTGATACCAATTGAAAAACACCTAGAGGGGGGGTGAATAGGTGTAATTGCTAATCTAACAATCTTTTTAAAATTACGATGGATGAATGATGCAACGATCTCTCAAAACAAGACTAAGAGCCGAATACCCCGTGAGAGGTTCTGAACTCCTTCCTCCCAATTCCCTTGAATGGGTTAGAGGTGCGCAATGCAACCTTGTTGTATGAGAATTGATCGACAAAATATCAATGAATGAATAATAGGCAATGATGAAGAGCATACAATAATCACAAGTAGAGGAAGCAAAAATACTTGAAACAATAAGCAATAGAGAGCAATTGAAAGTAAAGCAAAATAGAGAGCAAGAGCAAAAGACAATCGCAAACACAAGTATTTGTTTCGAGGTTCGAGCCACCGCTCTACTCCCCGCCTTCACCTCCGTGAAGGGTTTCCACTATCCACCGAGAACGCTTACAACGGTCTACCGAAGACCCGAGCACCGAGCTCCACCAATTACAATAACCTCTACCGAAGAGGTGTCTCCACAAGAACAAGAAGAGGAACAAGTAACAAAAGTGATCACAACAAGATCACTAAACTCTTTTACAAACTCTCACTCTTTTACAACTTCCTTATAGAATGAGTAAGGGATTTTTGGCTCTAAGAAGTGTAGTGAGAAAACTCAGTTGTAGAGATGATTTTTGCTGGAGAACACAACTGAAAACAAGCTCAAGAAAGAGTTGGAAATGAAGGGCTTAAAACACTTTTCTTCTCTTTTGAAAACTATGAAAACTTAAGGATTTTTCTTGTTATTTTGTAAGAGACTCTTCTCCTCTATTTATATGGAGAGAAATAAGTTAAAAACAATTTATTTTAATCTTATTTGACCTGAAAAAGTTCTCTAAAACCTCAGAAAAAGCCTGCTAAAACAGATCAATAAAACAGATTTCAGAATTGCACAAAAGAGGAAAGAGCCGTTGGGCTTTTGCAGGCTTGGCGGTCGACCGGGCGGTCGGCCGCCAGCTCAGCTGGCAAAGAGCCGTTGGCTCTGGGCAACCGTCCTCTAAAAGAAAACACAGTTTTCTTCCGGCGGTCGACCGGGGCGGTCGACCCAGAAAACCCGAGAGCACTGCTTAAAGTCGGTCGACCCGGGCGGTCGGCCGACAGACGTGCACAAACGTGCACGTCCTGGTACAGGCGCCGGTCGGCCGGTCTTGCCTGAAACAGAAAAACAGCAGCAGGACCTGGAATTTTTTTTGTAGTAAAAAAAATATTTTGAAGTAAAGGATATCTAAGTATCATGAAGAAAAGAGTATACATGATATAAAAAAGATATATGTCTTTGTAAAACTCGGAGTCATGTATATTTGTTAAGTCATGAGAAAAACTTAGAAAAAACTTTAACTTGAAAACTTGTATTAAAAATGTGTGTGTGTATCCTAGAGCCAATTTCCAAAACTCAAACTTTAACAACCTATTTCTTAGATTGGTTCTAAGTACTACAAGTGCTTCAAGAGAGCTTTCACCATATGATCTTCAAAACTTGATTCTTGAGCCCAATTTGAGTTGACTTGAGTCCAAAATACTTTTCTTTAGGGAAGAACCCTTCTAGTTTGGTTAGAACCCTGAAACACACTTAACCAACAAACTTTATTAGTATAAAATTTAATATGTTTTGTAGTCATCAAAACTCACTAAACACGGGTGATTGTAACCTTGGGCCAACAATCCGCTGAAAACCTTCACGAGACAACACTCGTCCTCTAGGGTAACCTAGAGGTTTACGGCTTGTTGCACATGCTAAGTGCTACCGTGATTCCTACGAAAGTGAGTTAGGTTAGATTATTTTTCTTTTTCTCTTTGATTTTTACTCGATGACGAGCAAAAAGATAAGTGTGGGGCTGTGATTGGTAGTGAGAAGTGCATTTTTATCATTATATTTACCATCACATTTTCATATTTATTCCTATAATTCTGCACATTTACTAATATTTTATTATTTATTGTGTGCAGGCCTTGAGTAAATAAAAAATAAAGAATAAAGCCCAAAAAGAAGCTCAAAAGCCCATATTCAAGCCCAAGTAGAAAAGTGCAAATATTAATTGTCAAAAGTGCAAATACACAAGGGCTAAAGTTGCAAATATTAAAAGAAGAGGGAAGGATAAACTTCTATTCAACCTTAAACACTTGCAGATGAGGATAAAAGCCAAAGAAGGAGAATTTAAGATCACAAATTCGTGGATAAAAGATTTGGGATCTAGGTAACTTGATTCCCAGTTATATCCAAATCCAAAGATTAAGAACCAGGATGCAGCTTCCAGAAGGAAACGCCCAGATGGACGGACCAGGAGAGGCCACGCGCCAAAGCGTGTGGCCAACCGACACTGTATTGCCGCGGAAACGCGGAACAGCTTTCGTGGTCGACTTCTATTCGGACTCTACCTCCTTCTGCGCCTATAAATACCCCTGCAGTGCAACCGAGAAAAGCGTCCAGCGAAATACAGGGCCAAATCTAGGGTTTTAGGCTTTCTTCTTCTAGTTTAGATTTTCTTTTCTCTTTTATAATTTCTATTTTTCCTTTTTGTAAACTGAGAGGAGATGATGTTCTCATGGAGGAAGGAGATCTACTTGTACTGAGGGTGACAATCGGTGTAAGTTTTGCTTTTCCGCCATTGTTAAATAAATCGAATCGAGGTTCGTTCTTTTTTATTATGTTATGTTCTTTTATTCTTGTTGATTCTTGTGTATCTCAGTTTTTGTTTTCTTCTATTGCTGTTTCTCTAATGTCTTGCTCACCATGAGAACCAATTGCTTCAAGACTGCCTAGCCGAGAAGAGCCCTTGATGGCCTATGGCGATGAACAAGTCTTCATAGTTTGTCTTTTATTTTCATAGTGTAGATCAAGAAGGCGGACGATCCTATACGCCATACTTGTACGCCTTCCAAGAAAAGGTAAATCGTCGCAACGGTTCAAAGGTAAGCAGACTAAAGAGGTATGTATGTGTAGTTTGCTTTCTTTTATTTCTTTAGTTTAGATCTCACACTACCACATTCTCAATTTCTTTTCTTCCATTGTAAATATCATTTCTTCTTCACTATCTTCTTTCTTCCTAACTTAACATTAAAATAATAAAAAATTTTTAGAGATAACTTACAAACGCTTCCATCGCTAGTCCCTCCCTGAGGATCACGACCCGCATAGCCACTGCTACCGCAGATTCGAATTGAGCACTTGCACATTTTGTTCTAAATCTAAAATACTTTATTTTGTGTGCAGGTAAAAACTCAATCAAAACAATAGTCAAGGTGAATTACTGTTAAAAAACTCATGGCCTATTTATAGTCTCGCTTATGGCCATTAATTAACGGCATAAAAATTAAAGCCATTCTTAAAGACCAATTAATATCCTTAATTCGCGACGCGAATATCAAATCCTGTCTGAGTGAGACACGTGGATTTTTGCTCCGAGAAGGCCCAACGACACGCGTCCCCAACCGTTAACGCTGGTTTTGTCTCAAAAGATCCAGCGAGATCTTCGCGTCTCTATGAATTGCATGCGACGTTTCAAGGGTTACGTTTTGAAGTCCGCGTCCCTTCGCAAACCAAAGACTGCGTTTCCTCAACAGAATGAGGATCGCATCTTAAAATCTGCATCCTTCCAGGAACCAAGGGCTGCGTCGCTTCCAGCAAATTGAAGAGCTTAGGGCCGCGTCTCTCAATAATTCAGAGCCGCGTCCTCTTAACAATGCATAGTCACGTCTCTCAATAATTTAGAGTCGTGTCCTCCAAGTGAATTAGAGCCACGTCCTTTCAACAAATCAGAGTCACGTCTCTCAATAATTCAGAGCCGCGTTCTCTTAACAATTCAGAGCCACGTCCTCTTAACAATTCAGAGTCGCGTCTCTCAATAACTCAAGGTTGCGTCTCCCCTACAATTTAGGGCCATGCCTCATCAACAATTCAGTGTTGTCTGAGTTTCTCCTCTACAACCCATAGCGCATCCCAGCAAATGGCTAAGGACTGCGTCTCCACGTTGGTCAAGAGCCGTGTCTATGAGAGCTACGTTCTCCTACGCAATAAAGAGTCTGTTGATTCTCAAACACAAGGAGGGATAAAGATGAAACCTGATTCTCAATGCAAAAGAGGGATAAAAATGAGACAAAATTTTATAACTTTTATTATCGTTGTCAAAATGATAAAAGTGATAGAAACACTCTCTTATTTAACAAATGGAGTGTTACAAAAAAAAGATACAATAATAAAAGGAGGGGGGCTAATCTCCCTCAGCCAAAGAGTAAATTCGGTCCCGGAGGCACTGCATCTCACGCTGGCGTACCTTCTCAACCTCTGTCCAAGCTTGAACCCTCAATTTTTTTCTTTGATAATAATTTCTTCATAGCCAACTATGCTTGAAGAGATTTCAACTTGGAAGAAAGAGCAGTAAGATCTTCTTGGATCTGCTTCTTGGTGGTCCCTAGCTCCTCCAACCTTAAGCTTCTGCTCATTTACCTGAATCAAGGCTTGCGCCTTGGCAACAGCCTCCTGAGCAGTGGCTATAATTTGCTCTGCGTTCTTAATGATGACCTCAGATTCTCTAGAGTCGTCAACCAATCTTTGATAGCTTGCTTGGAAGTCATTGAGGTGATGGGCCTCCTCAGCCATCTGCTCCTTCATCTCTTTCCACTCACATTCTTAAGCAGCGAGGAGCTTATTCAACATCAGCCGAACCTCATCCATCGGACTAACCATCTCCAAGATTCTTAGTTCCTTCAAACATATTCCCAGTTGTTCGACTAGCGTCAGATATGCCTTAGCTTGCTCTGAGCTTCCAGTATGACAGATGTTCTCGATCTAATTGTCAAGAAGTATTCAGGCAAACTTGAAAGAACTTCTCCCGAAAAGAACCAATTTGATGTAGGACCTCATGGAGGTCAAGAATTATTGTACCATCTGATGAGTCAATTCTTCCATGAAGTCTATGACTAGATCCAGCACTGTTGGTGTACTCCCGGATCCCCTTTCTATGATTGTATGTACAATATCCGTAGAGGCAGGAGCCATCTCACTTGGTGCAGAGACGAGGCTAACAGCAGGTTCTGTCAATGTCGAGGTCATGACTGGCACCTCCTGGACTGTTACTGTGGTAGCCTCTGAGATGATAACCACAAGGACAAACTTCACAGTACTTGGTTCAGCTATTGAAATTTGAAATGTGTTGTCCTCTGCGTCAGTGCTTGCCACGAGCTCTTCCACTTAAGCCAACCCGGTACTCTCTGCAATCATAACATCAATGTTAGCAATGAAGATGAGAATAAGAGTATATAGAGAATCTTTATTCTCTTACTAAGCTGAGGATCCGAAGACGGTAGATCCTTTGATAGGCTGCTCTGGGATAAGAGTTCCCCAGTCATGGTGGTTATACCCTTAAAGATTGTGCCAGTAAAAGGAACTTCAAGGTCTTCTGGTTGGACCAACTCCTTAATCATCTCTACAATATGAGAGGAGGTTACATCTTTGACACCGGTGGCAACTCTTGCAAATAACAGTCAAGCGAGTGTTAAAACAATATTCATATGAAGAAAAGAACAGGGGGATAGAAGAAATACCCTCAATGGTGGTGACCTCTCCTGATGGCAGAACCATAGAGAGAACATTCACCTACATCTCTTCCTCAGAAATGTGTGAAAACTTGCTGGTGTCAAGAAGAGCAGGTTCGTCACCAAAGTCAACTTCGTCCCCTGAATAGTCACCGTGTTCTTCGAACGATGAAGATGACACTTAAAACAAGGAGACCTCAGTGACTAGAGTTTTGCCAGCGAGAAGTCCAGTGGTAGGGCTGGGCTCCACAATCGAGAGGCTGACATCAAGACTTGGAGTGGCTGGATGTCGCACCTCCACTCTTTCTTGAGCCGAGAAAGCTGTTGGCTGAATTGAAGCTCCCGTTTGAGATGGAACTTCAACTTCAGCCTTCTTCATCGCTTCTTCCTGTTGTTCTGTGACTACAGGCCCTTCGGCCACAATGGACTGGCTTGTAGGCTCTACTTCTGCCAAGACTACCGGACCCCTGCTGCGCAGACCCCGGGGACAAAGAGAGGAGGCTGCCTCTTTTTTTTCTTCTTTCTGTTCCTCTATACTGGAGGGGAGTAGCTTGGGTATCGGGGCTGAAACAGTAACCTCAGATCCTTTTTTTATTTTCTTCGGGCTGGGCTCACCTTAGGAAGTAGAGGCTTGAGGATGCTTGGACACAGCTTTCCGAGTCCTCCTAGTGGTTGCTCCTCAGCCACTCCTACTCCAGACTCTGACCCCGAAGCTGCTCTGCTCTCGCTCTGCTAGCCTCTCTTATGGTCTCTTTCTCTGCTTCCTTCTCAGCCTCTTGGTACTCGGTCATCCCTAGCATCCGACAACCTTTGAACCCTACCTTGGCTTTATACATGGATTTGATGCCCTTTATGCATGAGGTGTTTATTTCAAACCCAGACACCTTATTTGCCATGAAATATCACGTACAAAAATCAAGATTAGCACAAGAGTTGGGCGTCTTATGAGGGAGGGTAAAGACATCTCCAGTTCCTCCAGTTATGCTGTAGTACCATGCTTAGGCACCTTCAAATAAATTCCCACAGAAGCGAAGGTTTGGGTTGGGGTTACCAACGTATAATTGGTCATAACCAAACTGCCTGGTGAACTGATAGGCGTGTAAGGCTCTACAGTACAGGAATCCCTTGCCGAAAATTCAAGTATCCAGGCCGGATGTTTATCAACTACTAGAAGACACTGGAAGATAATTGGGTGAATCCATCAGGACAATGAGGTCTGCAATCTTGTCCCGTAGGATGCGTCATGAATCTCGAGGAAGCACCTATCTAATTGGTAGTTTGCTCATTCAGAATCGTCTTCTGGATGTAGAACATGTAGTACTTCAGCCAACACGAACTCTCTAACCGCTGTACGAAAGGTATAAAAACCTTCTGAGATAGAGACAACAATCATTAGTGATGAACAATGCATCACTACCAAGCCATCAAATATATGTATAGAAGCTCAACTCTGAGACTTGGAATCTTAACCAGGGGATGACCATTGGAATCCTTGACTGGGTTGCCTTTTGCGTCCTCGATTGTTTCCACCTAACAGAAGCTTTTTGTTAGTGCCCACAACCCACTCTAGATCCCGGCCATCATTGCTAGAAGGAGAGCAATAAATTTTCCATGAGCAAGTAAAACAGCCGGGTACACCACATCGACGATGATCACCTCATGCGGTAGCGTCGGCACCACACATCGCTTCAGCGACAGCATGAGAAAGCCCGCCAATAGAGCCCGGTCAGATATCAGGACTTTGGCTTGGTGGTGGAGCTCTCAAAAGCCGTATCTGATTTGAAAGTATCTTCATTAGACTCTGTGGTGTATGAGCTGGTGGATGCACTGATCCTTTCAATTATTTCTTCATTAGTGTTGGGACCTAGCTGGTCATCGGGTCAGTTTTATTCACCCCGGGGAACAGATAATTTGCCCACGATATTTGCTTAACTTCCCCACTCCTCTATCCTCTCACCTGCCCACAGATGTGAAAGTGGCACAGCACCTCCCAATAAGTCTCGTACACTAGAGGATCTCTCTTCTTTAACAGATGTAGCTCCTCTGTCGACCAGATGTATTCCTCGTATGGGGCATTTCCAATCACCAGCCCTTGGACTTCATACATCTCATGGAGGGCAAGCCCAATTTTCCCGATAGGAGTGAAGAACGTGCAGGTCTCTGAATTATATCGCTCCAAGATAGCGTAGAAATGTTAGGTGCTCTGCGGAATGCCGAATTGGATAGCCCTCACGACCCTGTACAGTCCGGCCTGTAGCAAAAGGTTTTCAAATTCTGTCAGAGCAAACCCTATCACTATGCCCTACCATGTTTTGTCGGTAGAGTGGATCCATCTGATGGCACGAAATTCTAGAGAAAGTCACTCCTTACATCCAGAAATTGTCTGATGAAGGTGGCCGCAAGTTGTGGGGTCTCTCCTGTTGGGTATTCAGCTCTGACCAAGCCAGGCTGCAACCCCACACATCCCTCCCATGACCGACGGTGAAGACTTCACGGGCACCTATCTTGCCCAGGTAACTCCGGAGATTGGCTTGACCAACTCCCAGTCCATTTTCTGACACACGGACATATGCTGCAGGTAGGCCAGGGGATACATCTGCTCCACGTTCGAAAAGAAGACCTCTTGTTGCCAATGCGACGAAGCCATTTGTAATCCCCATCATATAGAGCAGCCTCATCCTTTTTGATCGAGTCACCAAAGAAGAAGTCAGGCTTTCTTAGAAGAGCACGGGGATCCGATTCGAACCGACCATCAGAATGATTTCCTAGAGAGTCAGCATACTAGCATTGCTGATCCGGCTTCCGTCGTTCCTTGATTTGCTAGTGGTCACAGGAGCAGTCCTCTGGAGAACGAAGGTCATATTCGGGTCAGCACCACCTACATGTCCAAAGTGACACTTTTGGACAGAGGGTTCGAGGAGTACCGCACTGCAAAAAGGACAACACAATAGTTAGTAACATGAAAATTGTCAAAGTGTTGAAGCTCAGACACAAGGTACATTTCAGAACCGTGTCTAATGACTGAGACGCGGAGCTCAATGAGACCTGCGTCTAAACTCAGAGACGCGAGGCTCACATGAAGTCCTATCTATCCCCACTTAGAAAAATTTCTATAAGTTTTGGGATCAAATGCAAAACTCAATGACAGAACCGTATCTAATGACTGAGATGCGGAGCTTAGTGAGACCCGCGTCTAAAATTAGGGACGCGAGGCTCACATAAAGTATGTGTCTAAACTCTCCCACTTAGAATTTTTTCTAAGTGTTAGGATCAAACGCAAGGCTCAATGAAGCCCACATTCAACAAACAGATACAACTCAAGCTGATAGAGTAAAGACGCGGAGGTCGTCAAACCCACACATTGCCTACTACTAGTCCAAGAGTCGCATCTGAAAATCAAACACGGGCGCAATTCTCACGTTCGCGGTTTTTAACTCAGAAGAAGCTTAAGAGTTAAGATAACTCTTCAAGTTCTTTAATGGTGAAAACAGATTCGTATGGTCTTATTACCTAAAATGGAGGCCTCCTGCATAGAAGAATCTCCCATTTGAACCTCTAGAGCGACAACACTCGAGGAAAAAGCCACAAGCTTGGTCTTTGAAGCCATTTTAACAGTGAATTCTTTAGAAAAGATGGAGACAAAGAGGAAAAACTCGAAGCTTTTCTACGTTCTTAAAACTCTGGACGCAGAGTTCAATAGAGAAGAAAAGAGTCTAATGATGAATCTTGAAAGACTGCTGTCTTTTTATAGACATAGTAATCGGCCAAGATACGTGGCCCGTATCTCGAGACCGATCGTCACAGATGCGTGGTAATGCGCCTAGAACGCGAACCTCACGTTTTAAGAGAACAGTGTTTCTTCAAGCTCCGCCAGACACGTGGCAACGCACCCAGAACGCGAGTCTCACATTTAACAGAGCCGCACTTCCTCAGCAAAGAGAAGCTCGCATCTTCACCTCGAAGTCTGTGTCACTTCAACAAAGTGAAAGCAGCATCTCTACTTTGAAAATCGTGTCTCTTCAGTATTCTCTGGCTCGCGTCTTGATAAAACAAGAGAGCTATGCCTTTGTTCCCAGTGAGAGCTGCGTCTTTACTTTGAAGTAAGTTCGTGTTTGTAATGCTCTGAGCCGCGTTTCTACATCAAGTAAAAGGTGCGTATTCACTTTGAAGGAAACTCGCTCCTTGGCAAAACAGCAGAGCCACGTTTCTTCAACAAAGAGAAGTCCGCGTCTCCACCTCGAAGTCTGCGTTACTTCAACAAAGTGAGAGTTGTGTCTCTACTTCGATGTTCTCGTCTCCCCAATGAATGAGAGTCGTGTTTCTACTTTAGACGAGGTCCGCGTCTCTAAGGCCACACACCGTCACATCTACAAGACTAGTGTTCAGTCTTTACTTCTACAATCAGTTCAAAAAGTATATTGGCAAAAGCAGTTGGAGATTTATCCCGGTTCAATAGTACACCGACAACCAGCTCAGAGTACTGATGAGGTCTAGACTGCGTATCTAGACACTCATGATGATCATTTCTGGTGGCTTCAAAGAGTTTAACAGTACACTCACGAAGACCAAAATCCAGACAAGATTGAACTCAAGGTATCTCAGAAGGTTGCCAGTTCGGTCTTGAGAGATTGCTACCAAAAGGAAAGTCCAAAGTGTTTCAGAACTCGTCCTAACTAACCGCGGAGTTTTGAAAACTTTGGAGGGGATTCTGTAGACTGTCTAAAAATCACAAGGACAAGTCGTCAGATGCAGAGCCCGTACTTCAGCTACAAGGCTGATAAAAATCATTGACGCAATGTCAAGACGCGAGGTTCGAAACTTGCGCCTCAGCATCATTGCGAATCCAAGATGCAGGGCTCGAAGCTGGTGTCTCAGCATCACTGTAAAGCCAAGATGCGGGGCTCAAAGCCCGCATCTCAGCAGAGCTCGACGTTCGCGTCTCAATACCACAACAATGCCAAAATGCAGGGCTCGAGGCCCATTTCCAGCATCATCTCAATGGCTAAACGCAGAGCTCAAACCTGCGTTTCAACTGCAAATGAGCCCTTCGTCTCAGTTATAACTACTCTCATTACTGGGTCAAGTACTGCCCATATAATGAGGGGAGTTAACCCCCATCATAAAGTAAGGGACAGTTTTACCCATGAAACCCCTATAAATAGCTCAATTTGTTATTAAAGAGGGGCAAAAATTCTTCAACTGAGGAAGATTTATAAAGAGTTCAACTCTTCTACTAACTTGCTGAGCTCAAATTATTGCCTAAGTCTCTTTGAGGTTTCATTGGATAGGAGCCGTGCTACTCCATCTGTGATTCAAGACAAGAATTTCAGAAGAGCTTGACGTTCACCCGGTCAACAGAAAACAAGAATCACTTTCCCCGCTGCGCAAAGAACCCAGCTTTAAAGAAAAAGAAGATCCGAGTTTGAGCATCTTCTCTCTCTTGTAGTTGAAATTTTGAGTAGCTGTAATTTTTCATTGGTTTAAGAAAAATTTGCAATAATACACTTTCAAAATCTCCCCCTGTACAAAAAGCAATTACTTTTTTTGTAAATTCCATTCACAATCAACCCAATGATAAGTGATCCCCATATAAGAATGTTGTTGCCAGTGGTCACTCTATATATCGCTACATATAGATATGCGCTCATCAGAAGTAATAAAAAAATCATGTAATTCTTTTTTTTTAATAAAGCTTATGTAATGTGCGTGTTAGACTGGTCCTAGGCACTTTAGTTGCTTGAGGATTTAATTCATTTTTACAATAATTTGTATAACCTAATTTTTTCACCAAAACTAAAAGACAACTGTTTAATGGCAATCATTCATGCTAATTCATCTTTATTTTTAACAACAGAGAAATGAAATA